>BTHU01000009.1:76179941-76227441 GCA_036184795.1 Tokudaia tokunoshimensis
TTGGACTTTGAAGTTTATTTCCGTTTTCTAGGCTCCCTTCAAATGATGATACACCCCGGCTAGGAGCTTGCACAGCTAAAGGCAGGCTATTTATGGTCCAGTTCTTTCAGGCCTCTCTTTCATTAAGTTCTAGGGGAAGGTTTCAAACTGAGCCTCCGGGTGTGAGCTCAGCTGGCTACCATAGTCAGGCTTTTGCAAGAGAAGTGTGAGCAGATGAAATTGTTTGGACCGCCGAAGGTGACAGGTATGTCTCTCTCTGAGAGTGTCATGGCTCCTGTCTGGCCACTAACCTTAGTTATACTGGAATATTCCAGTAGTTCCAGATGTTACAAAACACAGAAGTTCAAGCATAGGCTTAGGACAAGACTAGTGCAGGTAGCTATTGACATTTCTCTCAGGATTGTCTAGGCAGCTCCTTTGGGTCAAGTGGTTCTCTTGACTGTAGCATGTGCTAGGCTATGGAAGCTTTGGGAAGCTATTTGAGTCTTAGATGATAGAGGCAAACACTTTGGGCATTTTCCTTCCCCAGGGTTTGTCTTGTGATTCAGGTGAGCAAGGCTCAGGTGCTGTGAGACATATCTACACTGTACTTTCTTTCCATCTTTCTCAGCTCCTTTCCACCATCCAGAGTCTGCCCCAAGGAAGTCTTCCTGTCTGAACCTGAACCTTCTCTTAGCCATTGGACATACAACTAACGTACATGGTTGTATCTCTAATGTGCTGCTGGAGATATGACTTTCAGGGATCCCTGGAGCCTGCCGCCAATCAGCTTAGTTTACTTGGAGAGTTCTAGGTCAGTGAGAGCTCCTGACCCCTTCCACCACAATAGTGGATCATGCCTGGGGAGTATCACCAGAGGCTGTCCTCTGACTTCCATAGTCATGCACACAAGCATTTGGACATATCCATGCACACACAAAAGGGGGGGAAAAAAGGAGCCTTAAAGACCTCAGAGTCCGCTGCCTTCACTCTGTTACATTTTGATGTCTGTTAGTTGAATAATTGATAAGTATCTGTTTATATCTGGAGATGATAGGAAATTAAGGGAAGAATAGACATGTACGCACAAACGCACACATAAAATATTTTAATTTGTCAAAGCTCTCTTCTACTGCCAAGTCCTGCTTTCTCCAGTGTTCCATGGCTGGATTTAAATTTCCGTCACCTCACCTTACCATGCAGGAAGTCCTCAGGGTGTGATCTGTCTCCATGTACTCTAGTCAGGTATAGAGGTTATTTAGGGCTTCCTGGTTGTTTCATACACACCTCTTTATTTTTAAAGATTTTTTTAAAAATTTTTTGTTTAATTTTTTTGTTGAGTTTTAGACAGATGGGAGTTGTTCTAAAACACTTTTTTTTTAATTCTCTATATTTTTTTATTTACATTCCCAATGATTTCCCCTTTCCTGGTTCCTCCCTCCCTGAAGGTCCCATAAGCCCTCTTCCCTTCCCCGTTCCCCTTTCAACCTCTGACCTGGTATTCTCCTACATCCAGTCTTTCCAGGACTAGGGGTCTCTCCTTCCATCTTCTTGGAAATCAATTGATATGTGAATTATGTCTTGGGTATTCCAAGTTTCTGGGTTAATATTCACTTATCAGTAACTGCATAACATGTGTGTTCTTTTGTGATTGGGTTACCTCACTTAGGATGACATTCTCCAGTTCTGACCATTTGCCTAAGAATTTCGTGAATTCATTGTTTTTAATTGCAGAGTAGTATTCCATTGTGTAAATATACCACATCTTCTGTATCCATTCCTCCATTGAGGGACATCTGGGTTCTTTCCAGCTTCTGGCTATTATAAATAAGGCTGCTATGAACATAGTGGAGCATGTGTCCTTATTGCATGCAGGAGAAGCCTCTGAGTATATGCCCAGGAGTGGTATAACAAATGGTGCTGGTTCAACTGGAGGTCAGCATGCAGAAGAATGCAAATCGATCCATGCTTATCTCTTTGTACTAAGCTCAATTCCAAGTGGATCAAGGATCTCCATATAAAACCAGAAACACTGAAACTAATAGAAAAGAAACTAGGGAAGAGCCTTGAACATATGGGCACAGGGGAAAATTTCCTGAACAGAACACCAATAGCTTATGCTTTAAGATCAAGAATTGACAAATGGGACCTCATAAAATTGCAAAGTTTCTGTAAGGCAAAGGACACTGGCAAAAGGACAAAGTGGCAGCCAACAAACTGGGAAAAGATCTTTACCAACCCTACATCCAACAGAGGGCTAATATCCAATATATACAAAGAACTCAAGAAGTTAGACTCCAGAGAGCCAAATAACCCTATTAAAAAATGGGGTACAGAGCTACGCAAAGAGTTCTCACCCAAAGAATATTGAATGACTGAGAAGCACCTAAAGAAATGTTCAACATCCTTAGTCATTAGGAAAATGCAAATCAAAACAACCCTGAGATTCCACCTCACACCAGTCAGAATGGCTAAGATCAAAAACATAGGAGACTGCAGGTGTTGGCGAGGATGTGGAGAAAGAGGAACACTCCTCCACTGCTGGTGGTATTGCAAGCTCATACAACCACTCTGGAAAGCAGTCTGGCTGTTCCCCAGAATTTTTTTTTTATTTTTTAACTATGTGTATGTCTCTGTGTGGATTTGTGAATGTGAGGTCAGGTGCCGATGAGATGCCAAAGCTTTTAAGTTCAGACTCCATTTAAGAGAGCCTGACCTAAGTAAACTCAGGTAAACTAATAGTCTGATACATAGCATTAGTTTCCAAGTTGCCCCCCAACAAAATCTGAGCCTAGCTCCAGTCTCTAGGCTAATCCCCAACAAGACCAACATTTCCAGGTTACTCCCTCAATAAGACCAGTGTCTCCAGGTTCTTCCCCCAACAAATCTGCATCCCCAGGTTATAAGCCTATCTCCGGCCTAATGACCACCAATGTAGAGGGGAGCGGAAGTTAAGTTTATATATGACTCCCAGCACCAGCCAACTATGGTAAAGGCCACAGGAGCTTTCCAGTTAGATGCTTGCACACATATTCCCTGCTTGCTGCTTATTATTAAGCCTTGCCCCAATTTGGGGCTCCCCCCACAAAAAACTGTCCTGTGTGAAGGTGGTGCATTGGGGGGAGGGGGGAGCTAGCTTGAATAGAATGAAGACCCTGCTGTGAGTTGCATCACATTCGTTCCTTTCTTTTTCTTGGGGGGGGGGGAAATCACTAACATTTCCCTGGCACAACACCCTCAGAGGCCAATAGAGAGGCCTTGAGTCCCTGGAGTTGGTGTTAGAGGTACTTGTATGCTGCCTGATGTGTACACTAGGAAGAGAACTCAGGTCGTCTTCCAGAGCAGTACATGCTCCCAACTGCTGAGCCTTTACTCCTGCCCTTGGACATCTCCTTATACACATGCACATGGAAACAATTTCCCAATTCACTTTCAGTAACCTCAGAGGAAAGTTCCCACTCTAGCCTGTGAATAGCTCCACTGTAGCTTCTCCTCTATCACAGAACATCATCTCACAGGCCAATGGTGGATGCTTAGCTTGTCTAAAGTCAACACTACTACATATATACCTTCTGAATAATTTATCGGAGATAAAATGGTGAAACCACAGGTATGTCAACTTCATGTTCTCATAGTTACATACAAAGCATCCCTCACCAAGTTTGCATGTGGGTCAACAAGATGGCTCAGAAGGGACAGGTGTTTGCCTCCCCCTCCCCCAATGTCAGCCTGATAATCAGTTAGTCCCTGGAACCCATGTGAAAGGGAAAGGAGGGAACTGATTCCACAAGATTGTCCTCTGACATAATGACATGTGATTTGGCATGAATGCCCCCCCCAATAATGATAAATAAAATTTGAAAAATAAAAAAGGGTCTATCAATTTGCATGGCAGCAGCATATGAGACGTGTTTTCATTTCTCTTCCCAAGTATGAACAAACTACTTACTTATTGGCAGTCTTGTGAAAAACTAGACTTTGACCTTCATGATTTGGGCTCTAAGTTGTAAACTTCAGCTTCATATCAGTTGGCCACTCACCCAGGTTTAGTGCTTGTGACTAATTTTTCCTGCCATCTGCTCTGCCGATCCATTTGTTCTTTGTCTAGTACTGATGCACATATCTCTGCTTCTTTTAAAAAGTCGAAAGTTTTAAGACAATTTCATTTGGTTTCTTCATCACAAAGCCTTTGACTGTGCATTGAGGGTATTAGCAGTGTGTATTTAAATGCTTACCTCAGTGCAGCTTGCCAGCAGCCAGCCTGCTGCTCCTGGGATCTATTTCACATTACTGAACGAGATTTGTAATGTTTGAGTACCTTCCTCTATGGAACTGTCACTGCAGGAAATAGATAAAGAACATGGGTCAATAAAAAAATAGAGCATACTCTGGGGCCATGTGAGTTTTGAAGGAAGAAATTCTAATGCAGAAACTCAGAATGAACATAAAATAAAACAAGAATTAAGCTCATGTGTGCAGTATTCACAATTTGGGCTTCAATCGAACCCTAGTCCTTTCTGGCCTGTGGAAAAATAGTTTCAGTTTTCTTGCTAAATTCCCCCATTGCCTATCAATTGTCAATTAATATTTAAAACTTACTGTGCAAGTGTTTGGTATCATTGTACAAAGAATAGTCTTTAAGAGTAGGAATCTACATAAAATCATAGTTTATTCTAAATGATTCTAAATTGGTGTTATAGGCTGAATTAAAGGTTTTAGATGATTTAACAGAAAATTAGGTTTATAACTTTGACCACTTTGGTACTGTTCCATTACTACATAATTTAATCTCTCAGACCTAGATAAAATCTTAATCTTGTGTATAATGTCTGTTCTCAGAAGGTGAATTCACTCCAACAACTAAGGGGCTTCATCTTTAGGGGACCTTAACGACATCTCCTACTTCCTGCCTCTGTATCTACTCAAATCAACCTGGGACAGGTACAGATTCAGCCTCAACCAAACTCTGAGCCTATATCGGGAGAGTGATGAGGGTGACATTTCTCTAAGACCCACTCTTTCATGTTTCAGGAAGGCCACAGCTCTCCTCAGTAGCTGACTGACACCAGTGACAGGGATCTGTTTCCCTCATGCCTTACAGGTATTCTCCCTAAGTGAGAGCCTTCAGCCTTGTATTAGTCAGGGTTCTCTAGAGTCACAGAACATCTGGGTAGTCTCTATATAGTTAGGAAATTTGTCGATGACTTACAGCTTGTAGTCCAACTCCCCAACAATGGTCAGCAGTAGCTGTGGATGGAAGTCCAAGGATCTAGCAGTTGCTCAGTCCCACGAGGCAAGCAGGCCAGGAAGAGTCTAAGAGTCTTCTTCCAATTCCTTATGTAGGTCTCCAGCAGAGGGTGTGCCCCAGATTAAAGGTGTGTGCCACCGTGCCATTAATCCCAGATGACCTTGAATTTGGAGATCTCCTTGTCTTAATCTTCTGGAATTCATAGCCACTGTACTTCAAGATCTCCATGCCAAGATCCAGGTCAGAAACTTATATCTCTGAGCCTCCAGATTAGGATCATAGGTGAGCCTTCCAATTCTAGATTAGTTCATTCCAGATTTAGTCAAGCTGACAACCAGGAATAGCCACTACAAGCCTGGTCTTACTTTTTCTATATATGGTGCTCTTGTTGCTGCTCCTGAAAGATAGATTCCCTTGTCTAATGCTCTGTTCATGTGTGGTTTCCTAAAGCTCATTAACTGGATTCTTGGTCACCATTTAATGAAATTAGGAGGTATTGAATTTGACCAGGAGGTCAGAAAATGATGGGGTGTCTGCACCAATCCCACAAAGGATTGATGCCTTGCTCCTGGAAGTGGATTTGTAAAAGTAACTTTCATCTGCCTGACATAATTGTCATCTTGGAGGCTTACCGCTAAATCAGCTCATCCTTTCTAGTTCTTTCTGAATTCGGACTGGATTGTTCAACTCAGTTGCTCTGGCTCAAAGTCCTCTCCAAGCTGACTGATTCAATCTGGCTTCTCTCAGCTTCTCTCTGAATTGCTCTGCTTGGCCTCAAACTAACTGAGGCAATTTGTTCTAATCTCTGGCTCCTTCTTATTTTCTAGCTTCAACTGCTGCTAACCTGCACTGAACTGCATCAACTCATGAATGAACTCAACTGGACTCACTCAACTGCCCTCCAATCAGACCTCCCTTCTACAAACTAACTGTACCTACATTGTTTGGGATTAAAGGTGTGTACTAAAGGAGTGTCTATAGTCCAGCCAGATCATACTGTAATTCAAGACAGGTCTGCATTTTACCAGGACCTCAAAGGCCTAGAAGGTCTTTGGATGCCATCTCTTGCCAGATCAATTTAATCTCGCCATGTTGCTGGATTAAGATTCCTCTACATGGATCTCGTCTAACAGATCTGGGATAGCTCCTGTGAGAATAGGAGCTACAACCATGCAATACTCATGCTAGGATTAAATATGAGGTCATCAGCAGACCACCTCTCTCTTTGAAGGATGCTGATTTTAAATGTTCTTAAAGTCTGTAGTCCTCTCTAATAGGATAACACTCCAAGATGCTTTTGCCCATTTCTAACCCCTGACGCCATCATAGTGATTCAGTATGTGATGTCTTCTGTACACAGAAAGAGCCACCTGATAACTGTGGGTAGAGGAGATTCCTTAATTCTAGTACTATTTTTCTGAAACACCCATTTGCTTGTTTTCTTTAAAAGAAACTGAAGTGTGAGCTCTAATCTGTACATGTGTCTGCAGACAAATTCCTGGTATCTAGTATTGCTTTTCTCCATAGTGATAATGGCAAAGGGGGTTGGGTTAAGTAACTCTTCTTCCTGTACCTTCACTGACATTCGATTATCTTCCCACTGTGATCCCACCGTCCTATTGGCTTCTTTCCCCCTATTTCTCTTCTTTTCTATACCTACCTGGCACCTCCTTCCTTATTACTGGCTGATCTCTGCCTGTCCACCATCCCTCCAAATCCTGCCTCTGGCTCATATTCTATACTGTGCCACATCTCTTTCTAAGTTATGGGGCATCCTGGCTACTCTTTTCTCAGTTTGTTGCCAATTTGTATCAAGTAGATATTGTTTTTAACAAATCAACTTCACACTAACATCTGGAACACCGATTCTAGTAACTGATAATTTAGACTGATTGGGAAGGCTCTACTTACTTCTGAGGGTATATTTATGAATTTATTTCTATCTATAAGGGTTTATTTTCAACCCATCGTGCTATTGGTGGGGTAAACTAGATATCCTTGGTTGAAGGAGTTCTCTAGCTGGAGCAGTATCTCTGGGCTTTAACTCCACATGCCTTTTGCAAAACTCATTGTCACAAGAATATCCTGGGCGTTGGATGATCGAGGGGCAGAAGAGACAATGTTTGCTCCTAGTTGAAACATGAGTGCTTACTTAGCACAATTCTGGGAGGGAAAAACACATGTAGAATGCATATAGCTTGGTCTTTTTATGAATATCTTCCAAAGGCATCTGGCACATACTAGATGGGTCTTTAATAGGTTTCTACCAGGCAGAGTATTTCAAAAGGCAAAGAAAAAAGGAAAAGAAATCTCTTAATACTTAGCTGACTTGGAGAAACAAGAGGATCCGCTAATTAGCTTGAGCAGTAGGCTTGGTTGTTCAACACATGTTCTACATTTTCTTGAGAGACAGAAACTAAATTTCACTTTCTTCTGTTCTTTGTGTAAGTTGAGTCTTTAACCCGTTTTACCCTCATAAGTCAAATTCATCTTATTCTGATACTTTATAGGTAAGAAAGAAATAATTTTGTAAAACCTTTGAAATCATAAATTATAGTAACTGGACTACAAGGAAGCAGAAAAGCCTGTCTTGGATGTGTATGAATTGGACTGGGGACAGTTTAGTGATATGTTCAAATGTATGGAACATGTAAAAAAACAACAACAACAACAAAAAACTTCTGTACCAAGAACTGGAGTAAATGTCCCCATGTGTGAAGAAAAAGAATTATACAGGCATTTGATATCATTACATAAGATAAAGTTTAAACTTAGTATTTGTAAATCACCAGTGATTTGAACTTCTAGTTTTTTAGATTTTATTTCATTCACACCGTGCAATTACTTTCTAGTTTCTTACTTTTCAGAAAATAAGAAGCCCATGACCTACTTTCCTTCCTTCCTTCCTTCCTTCCTTCCTTCCTTCCTTCCTTCCTTCCTTCCTTCCTTCCCTCCTTCCCTCCTTCCCTCCCTCCCTCCCTCCCTTCCCTCCCTCCCTCCCTCCTTCCCTCCTTCCCTCCTTCCCTCCTTCCCTCCCTCCCTCTCTCCCTCCCTCCCTTCCCTCCCTCCCTCTCTCCCTCCCTTCCCTCCCTCCCTTCCTTCCTCCCTCCCTCCCTTCCTTCCTCCCTTCCTCCCTCCTGCTCTCCCACCTGCCGCTCTCTGCCACAGTCTACACCCATATGCACTGTTTATACGATACTTAGAAGAACTTCAGGTGGCCCGCTGCCACCATACACATTTCATTTTTCTTGTCAGAAAAATAGTTTGCTTCAAGCTGTAACTCAAAGTTACTCACCTCTGTCCCAGCCAGGAACTGCTATCTGTCTTGCTGCTAGGTGGGTAAAGAGAAGCAGTTCCAGTGAAAGAAGAGTTTAGGGAAGAAGTGTGGGCATACCCTCACATGATTTGCGGTGTTGTATCAGCACGTTTGACAAAGAACCTGCAACCCCTTTCTGGACAAGATAAGATAGATAGATAAGAAAATAGAGTTTCCCACGTCCACCTTATTAGTGTGTTCATTGGACAAAGGGGTGGGTTTCATAATTACATTTTTATTCAGTTACTGTGATGGTTTGTATATGCTTGGATCAGGGAATGATTAGGAGGTGTGGCCTTGTTGAAGTAGGTGTGTCATTGTGGGTGTGGGCTTTAATATCCTAGTCCTAGCTGCCAGGAAGTCAGTATTCTGCTAGCAGCCTTCAGACGAAGATGTAGAACTCTCAGCTCCTCCTATACCATGCTTACCTGGATGCTGCCATGTTCCTGCCTTGATAATAATGAATGGAACCTCTGAATCTGTAAGTCATCCCCAGTTAAATGTTGTCAAATGTTGTCCTTATAAGAGTTGCCTTAGTCATGATGTCTGTTCACAGCAGTAAAACCCTAACTAAGACAGTTGCATTATGTCTTCTGACCACCCTCAATCCTCTTTATCCTCTCCTATTTCTGTCTCCTCTACTTATGCACTTCCTCTTTCCAAATAGCCCTCCTTTTTTGCATGAGACTGCATGGTGTGTGTGTGTGTGTGTGTGTGTGTGTGTGTGTGTGTGTGTGTATACATAACCCCAACTCCACATCTAAGAGAAAACATTCAACATTTGTCTTTTTGAGTGTGGTTCAATTTTCTTAATATGAGACACTCCAAATTCCATTTATTTTACAGAACTTGGCATAATTTTGCTCTTTGTTGTCAAGTGAAGACCATATCTTCTTTATCTATTTCTGCTTTTGAAAGGCTAGTCAGCTGTGGTATGCATCTTTGTCTGAAACCTATACTTTCCATGAGGCTATGTTACAATAGTGATACTTCCCAACATGCTCTGGGAGGATTCATGTGTTCATCTGTTCCTAAAATTTGCAGAATGAGGCTCTGAGCTCCAACCATTCAGAAACTGACTAGCTTTGGAAGTAGTATCTTTAAAGAGTTGGTTTTAAAATGAAGGTGTTAGTATTGGTCCAACCCCAACATGATTATACTCTTACAAGGAGATACGTGGAGAAGACTATGTATGGACTTGTGAAGAAAATACCATTTGTAAGCCAAGGAAAGGAACCTCTTAGAAAGAGCCATCCCTGCAGATTTTGCCCTGTGTTTCCAGTCTATAGATCTGCATGGCAATTTATTACTGCCCTTTAAGTTGTGTAGTCTATGACATCTTGAATAGTAGAAGCCACGGCAAAGTCTCATACAATGACCATCTATGATGGTTTGAATGAAAATGGTCCCCACAGATCCATATTTTTGCATGTTTGGTTCCCAGTTGTTGACTGTTTGGAAGGAGGTGTGGTCTTGTGGGAGGTGGCATGTCACTGAAGGTGGACTTTTCAAAAGCCCAAGTCAGGCCCCAGTCTCTCTTTCAACATCTTGCCTATAGATCCAGATGTTAAATCTCAGTTACTGGTCCAGTGCCTTGCCTACCTGCTAGCCACCACATTTCCCAACTAGGTAATGACAGGTCCAAACTCTGAAACTGTAAGCAAGCCGATTAAATTAAAGCTTTCTTTTATTAAGTTTTGGTCATAGTGTCTATTCCTAGCACTAGAACAAAGATACCTCCCAGGCTGTTTCCCCTCCTGTCTCCTGACCAAATCTAGAAATTAGAAATAAGAATAAGGAATATAAGGACATTCCCAAGAGAGATCACCTGAGACCATATTTGCTAAATTTGACGTAGAATTAGAACAGACATAGATTTTTAGATGAGAAACCTCATTATTACAAATTGTGAATTTTATAAGTTGTTTTATTTATATGTTAGGAAATAGGCAGGATAGTGATTCAGGCCATTTTTAAAAAGAATCATCCCACTTAGAACTTGATGAGAACACAGTGAGGAAGAATGAAAGAAATGGCCTTATGCTCATGACCTCACAGATTGGTGTTGCTTGGTGCCACCTGGCAAAGGGACCCCATGGACTGGTGTCATTAGATACAGTAAAGTGACAGGGCTACAGAGATTACTATTTGGTATGGCAGCATGATGGGACTTTGTGGTTTGGTGTTGTTTGCTGAGGCAGAATGAAGGCTTGTCTTTCCAGATTGGGATTTGGTCAAACACTGGAATGCCTTCGAAGTTGTCAAAGGGACTTAAATTGGTTTCCTGAGAACTGATGTCCCTCTCTCAAGGGCTCTGAAGACAGTTTGATGACTGTGTATCAGGATATGGAGTTACAGTATGTCACTCGTGGGTGGCTGTGTCCCAGGGACCCATACTAACTGTATTGATTTAAATTAAAAAACTAAAGTCTGCGTTCAAAGATGCTGTTGGCCTTTAGGTAATAATGTCTCTGTAGAAGGAAAAGTAGTTAAAAATCAGGAACAGTATAGAGCAATTAAAATCATGTAGATTTACAGAAAGAAGAAAGGCCAGGGTCCTCCAGGCAGTGCTACAGCATGCCAGGATATGGGCAAGCATCAGACACTTTGTGAAAGACCCTTGACCTCTCAGAGTCACTAAGGTCCACAAACTGTATTTAGAGGGAAAGTTTTAGATCCCAGAAAAGGAAGAGGAACTTCTCAGGGTCCCTGAGACTGGGTGTGCATCGATGATTGAATCTGACTTTGGCTTTTGATGTGAACATGTCTTTTGGTAGTGGTTCAAGGGCATCAGACATAAGTAATGAAACAGGATTGTATCTTTTCAACTTTTAAAAAATCTTCCCTAGAGCCATAAGCTGTCCTTAGAAGTAAGCCAGCCTCACGAACTACATATTAATGGGAGCATGAAAGCATCCAAGGAGCTGACTGGGGCCATGGATGTTCACAGAGTCGATCGCAGCTTTGATGAGATGTACACACTAAGCCATTTAGTTTGTTGACATTGAGTAGTAGCTCCTGTCCCTGTACTCTTTGCAGTGTGCGAGTAACTGCAAATGGAGTTATGCTCAATTGTTTTGGGCCAGTTGCTTCCTTTATTATCAGCTTGCCTGTGTTGCTTTATGCCATCTGCCATTTGTCTCCTTGGAATTCTTCAAGTTCAGTCTAGTGTGACTACACTGAAGTGAGTAGGGGCCAGTTCGGTCTAGTGTGACTACACTGAGGTGAGTAGGGGCCAGTTCAATCTGGTGTGAATACACTGAGGTAACTGATGAGTTACATTCACCTTCTTTATAACAATATTTTTTATTCTATGTATAAAAGTGTTTGACTGCATGTGTGTCAGAGCATCATAGGGCCTACAAAGGCCAGATGAGGGCATCAGGTGCCCTGAAGCTAGAGCAGCAAGTAGCTATGACCTGCCATGCTAGAAACCAAGCCTATGTCACCTGCAAGTACTCTTAACCACTGAGCTGTCTTTCTGACCCTTAGCTCACTTTTTTTTTCACTAAATCTCCTTAATTGTAAGTAGATCATGGTGACACATCATTTCACAATGTAGTCAGGCACTGTATAATATATATTATGATGGTGGTCCTGGAAGGTTTTTAAATAGAGATGAACCATTTTCCCCATGATGAGATGACAGCTGTCTTAGTGTCATAGTGAAAGCCATCACTTATTGGTGATGCTTCATGAATAAAACTGTGATACTGGTCTAAAAACTGTGATACCTATAGTATGAGAATACAAGGATATAAGTACATAGAGGTGTAATACTTAATGAAGGTCACAAACAACTGTGAAATTACTGTACTAGACATTTTAGAATATGCTGTATCTATCTATCTATCTATCTATCTATCTATCTATCTATCTATCTATCTATCTATCTATCTATCTATCTATCTGTCATCTATCCTTCCTATCTATCTATCTATCTATCTATCTATCTATCTATCTATCTATCTATCTATCTATCTATCTATCTATCTGTCATCTATCCTTCCTATCTATTATCTATCTATCTATCTATCTATCTATCTATCTATCTATCTATCTATCTATCTATCTATTTATCTACTTGCTGAAAAACACTATGCCCTTTTATTCCAGCAGCCTCCTCATCCTTGGCCTCCAGAGACCACATCAAATGTTGTCCTGTGCTTCCAAGGTTTGTATAAGTGCATGCTGTGATGCTCAGGAGAAGAGAGATTTATGGGAAGCCATTGTTCAAAATGGCTCCCATCATTGTGTGCTCTATAACCGTAGGGTTTTTTTTTTTATAGTACATAATAAGTGCTCATGTATAAGATTTGAGTAGTGAGCAAACATATTAAAATTCATGCACACAATGTATGCCTGCTTATTTTCTTTGAAAACATTCAAAACAGTACTCTTTCATGAGTTTCTGAGGTTTGGTCACGTATTGTCCAGCCACTTACCTCTGGTACTCACAGAGTTCCTCATACCCAGAAGTGTTTGTAGTGTTTCTGTGCCCTGTGGGTGTGTAATTATCCAGAACTGGGTGTTTCTCTTGAGACAGAACCCGGACTTCTCAAGAGCTCGGGGGCATTTGTTTCCTCCTTTTCTATATTTTCTGTTAGAGAATGGTTTTTGAACTTTGCATGGAAGTTGAGAGATTTTTTTTTCTAGAGTGTAGTAAAAACAAAACCCTTAAGTTCTACAGAAAGTAGATTTCTCTCAAACTTTGAAAAAAAATAGTAACCAAGAGTACTGGAGCTCTCTAACGTTGGTGTGATGTGTTTGAAAATGACATGTTTCTTATTTTATATTGTTCTTGCAGTAACTACAAATGACCAGTTCACTTGAAACCTATTAAAATATTCATACTACCATCTGAGCTTATTCTTTTGGAGTTTGAACCAGTTTTTGAAGACCCAAAGCGGGGAGATACCTTGAGGTTTTGACTATTTACTGAGAGAAATGGACATAGTAAAACATTCATGCTTGGGACCCACATGAAGATTGAGCTGCACATCTGCTACCTGTGTGTGATGGGACCTAGGTCCAGCCCATGTATGCTCTTTAGTTGGTCTTTAATTGGTGGTTCAGTCTCTGAGAGCCCCCAAGGGTCCAGGATAGTTGACTCTGTCCGTCTTCCCTCTCCCTTTCAGAGCCCTCAATCCTTACCCCAACTTTTCCATGAGTCCCCAAGCTCCATTCAATATTTTGTTCTGGGTGTCTGCATCTGTTTCAGTCAGCTTCGGGGTGGAGTCTCTCAGAGGACAGTTATACTAGGCTCCTGTCTGGAAGCATAACAGTATCAGGGATTGATGCTTCCACATGGGATGAATCTCTAGGTGGGCCAGTTATTGGTTGGCTGTTCCCTTAGTCTCTGCTCCATTCCACATCCTTGCATGATTTTAAGGCAGGATAAATTTTTGGGTGGAACATTTTGTTGGGGTGCCTATCTTGTCTTTTTCTTTCTTTGCCTCTTACATAATTATACCCATCAAAGATATTATTTTAGGTATGCCAGTTACAGTATATTGAGTATGTATATTTATCAGTTCTAATACTTTTGCATAAAGCCTTTAAAATTTTCTACATAAGGAATAACATTTTCACTCATGAGGATGTTTTCACAACTTCAAATTCTATTTTCATTATGTTATATGCATTTCTATTGCCTGACTTCTTTTTATAAAAATGAACTATACTCTCTACAGTACAACAATGACGTTTTTTTGTTTGTGTTTTCAAGAAATGCTATAATATGTTCCTGTGTTATTAGGATACTGGTTATGAATTTGCTATCCTTGCTTTTTCTTTGGTGAGGTCTGCTCTATTCAAATAGCTTGCAATAGTTATGTTTGTCAACCAAATGTACTTGATATACAGCAAACGTTCTCTCTTCTTTCTCTTCCTTGCCCTCCATCCCTATCTCTCTGTTTCCTTTTACAAACATAATTTTGAACTCAGATGCATACTGATTGTGGCTATGCTCATTTCCATTTACTAAGCAAAATGTACAGGTTCATTGTGGCTGATTTCTCTTTTATCATGTGTTGTTTATTCAAACAAGAAGTATTTTATTGTTTTTTATTTTTTCATCAAATTTGAATACTGTTACTAGCCTAGTATTTTTGTTATTTTTTCCTTATTTATACTGTATGATGATATTGGATTAATATAAGAAATTCCTTTATATATTTATGTATAATCACATACATATATGTATATATATATCTAATAGAATATTGTCAAAACAGTACTTTCAGTTAGTTGTGAGTTTACAGGAATCCACTTACAAATATGTTCAGGCATATGCTTTTCTGTTTGGATTGTCTTTTAATTGCAGACACAATACTTATGGATATATTTTTGAAAACTAAACCTAAAAAATTCATGCTTTAAGAACAGAGCCATTTATTCCTTTACATATGCAGAACTGTCTTTTCACAATGATGTCGTCTTTCTTAGTAAAGCTGGGCTTGTATGACTGAAGTGCTGTGAACAAGGTCTCGCCCACTAGGATCTTTTATATCCTGAGGTGTAGCTAATCATTATGCTTTGCCAACTGCGCTGAGGTTTCTTTCTGACTCTGAAGACTTTTATTCAAAGGTTTATTTTTTTTTTAATTTTTGACTCTATTTTTATGTAGTTGTTCATAAGTTTTGCCTAAGCATTCTTGTTTAAGATTTAAATATTTTGCTACATTTAGAGTGTGTGTGTGTGTGTGTGAGTGTGTGTGTGTGTGTGTGTGTGTGTGCATATACCACAGCATGATTGTGACAGTTGGAGGACAATTTGTAGGAGTCAAGGAATCAAATACAAGTCCTTGGGCTCAGCACCAAATATTTACCCACCAAGCTACCTTGCAGCACTTGTCTTAGCCTTCTTAATATATACTTTATTTTTCTCATATCTTATTATATAAACAATAATTAAGTAAAATAGCAATGATTGACAATTATATTTATTTCTAACTTGACTCAGAATATCATACTATTGGTATTTCTTCTTATCCTTCCTTTCTTCCTTCCTTCTCTTTCTCTCTCTCTCTCTCCCTCCCTCCCTCCCTCCCTCCCTCCCTCCCTCCCTCCCTCCCTCCCTCCCTCCCTCCCTCCCTCCTTCCTTTCTTTCTTTCTTTCTTTCTTTCTTTCTTTCTTTCTTTCTTTCTTTCTTTCTTTCTTTCTCTCTCCCTTCCTTCCTTCCTTCCTTCCTTCCTTCCTTCTTTCTTTCTTAGACAATCACATGCAGCCAAGCAGCTTCTGACCTCACTATTTAATCAAGATTGACCCTGAACTGCTGTTCCTTCTTCGTCTTCCTACCATGTGTTACGTCAGATGTGCCCACCATGTCTAGTTCCTGGATTTTTTTATTCTCCAGTAATGTGAATTTTTTAAAAATATTTTTATTATGTAAAACTCTGGCAACAAATAAAGACATCGCAATTAGATTTCTTAATGTTTGAAATTCTATTAATTGATTCCCTAACTGGAGTAATCTTGTGTTAATGCAATCAATGAACTTTTATGGATTGCATAGCCTGCCATGTGTAACTGGAGCATGCTCAGTCTGCTTCTCCAGGAAAGTGTGGGCACTAGTGTAGCTTGCTATCTTAGTGCACATGGGCCTGATGATTTTCTGTCAGCTCCATCCTGAGAGTTGACAAGTTTGGCTCTTTTATGTCTAAACAATTTGCAAATCCATGGGATGCCTTTTTCTTTGCATATGCAAAGACTTCATCTGAAAAATAATTTCACCCCCAAACATTATAGGGTATAGCTTATCTCCAGAGACTCTCCCTCTCCCTCTTCCTCTCCCTCTCCCTCTCCCCCTCCCCCTCCTCCCTCCCCCCTCTCTTTCATTGGATCCTCCTTTTGTCCAAACACACATATTCTCAGGAATAATTCTTTTTATTTGAAAAACTTCATCATAAGATATTGTCCAATGGTATTCTTGCAAGACTGTCTCTGTAATTTTAAAGACAATTCTCCTGATTTTTAAAATCAATATTGTTGTGTGCGGTTTTTGTCTTGAGAATTGTCTGCTCTTTTTTATGAGGGGCGTGCTTTCCGTTGGATTTGCATTCAGAGTTCCATGGCAGTTGCTCCCTGCCCATCCCTGCTTCCATTCCCTCTCTGCTCCTCCTGACCAGGTACCCCCTTCTTTTTAAGATGTGATCTTCTCTCCAGTCGGTGGGTTACTTCATTTATCCCCTTCATCTCTTTTGCATCTCTATGTCATCACTCAAAGCTGTGAACGTTCCTCTGCTTATATATCTGCTTATATGTATGCACTATTTTTCCTATGTTCCTTCTCGTATTTGCCATTATATTTATAACTAAAGATCTTGATTTGGTAAAACCCGTATGTAATAAAGAATGGTTTATAACTGTTGGTCCTACATTTGAAAGCCTTGCTTTCCCTTTGACTCTGGGGGCCAGGCTGAAAATGGTGCTTTTCAGATCTTCCTCGTGTGGCTGGAATGTCTCCAATCAGGCTGTTTGTTAAGCCACTAGTCTCAGCTTTCCATGACTGTTTTCTCTGGCTTACACTATCCTAGTGAGCCGCCACTTCTTTCAGAGTTCTTGTGTGACCACCATTCATGTCACTGAGCCTTTTCCTCACAAATGTCCTTTTCTTTGTCCCTTCCGACCTCTGGTTCCCCTTGTTCATACCCCATACTAAGCCATGATTCCATTGCTGTGGAATGCTCCTACCTGCTGTCTGTTCTATTACATCTTCTGGGTAGCACCCTTGTTGTAAGGACCTTCCCTGCAGAACTCTTTGGGTGGTGCTAGTTTTCCCTTTTCATGATCACTCCTGAGTACAGGTCATAGAGGCCTGCCACTGCCCCACTGTGGGTCTCTAATCTAGACCCTCCTGTGCCTCACCCTTCACCCACTCTGACAGTGCTAGGCAGAGTGCACCCTGTAGGTGATATCCATCTAACTCTTCCTTAGGTTTATATTGATCTCAGTCAGCTCTATCAGCTCAGGATTGAGACAAATTCCTTTCAAATGCTATACATAGATGCATAACCTACTCAGACTTAGACCAATGTAGTGGTTTTGAATGAGTGTTTGTTTTGATGTATTTTCACACTTTCTGAGTCTTCAAGGTTGTTTTATTGAAGAAATAATGGGCCTTCTGAGGACTATCAAAAGACAACTAAAACCACAAAATCAATGTTCATATTACTACTAACTACAGAAACCTCAACAGTGATGCTGTTCAAAGCTTTCCTCACCCTCAGCCCTAGCTGTGGAGGAACAGATAGCTTGATTTTACCCACTGTGAAAATGATTCTGATTTGTTGGCAGGAAGGTCACATACTGGCGAGGTCACAGAACTGGTAGCAGCATTGAGAATGTGACCAGGTGCTAACTCTGGAGTCAGAACTGACCATTGTGACCTAGGTAGTGAAGTTAGGGATGAACTCTTTACAATGTCTCAGATGTAAGACAGGTTCTTTGGTGGTGCACTAGTGTGAGGAACTGGTAAAAACTGGAGATGTGGTAACTCTGTAGAGAATTGCCTGAAGTAAAGAACTACCTGGAGTGGGGAGAAGTGAGCACAATCCTGGGAGGAGCCCTGTGAAGACTCCCACAGGAGGTAAAGGACCCATATGACTTTAGTTAAACAATAAGAATCCAAGTTTAGTTTCTCTAGTTTTCAAGTTATTTTTTACTCAGCAGTCCCCTCAGTGAATATGTTATCATTGGCAAAACTTTTCTTTGCAAAATTGTTACCTATTAAGCTGGATTTAAAAGTATTCACCTTCTACACTGTGAACTGAAGCGAAATGTTCTGCTAGCTACCATCCACTACAGGAAGCAGCTTCTCTGGTGACATCTCAGAGTGACAATGACCTGTGGGTATAGAGATAGAAAGTTAAAAGGCCATTGATACTCTCTCTACTTAGCAAAATAATTGCAGTAGGTTTACCTGTTGAGATAATACAAAAGACCTAGTAGAATCACTGCCAAACAATGGAAAATGGTCCTTTAAATACTTTTAAAATCAAATATCATACATCTGCCATGGTTACTTAGTTATTGTTGTGATAATGCACCATGACCAAGGCAATTTATAAAAGTATGTGCTTAATTTAGGCTTACCGATTCAGGGGGTCAGAGTCCACAATGGCTGAACAAAGGCATGGCAGAAGGTGTAGCTGAGAACTCACATCTTAATGCATAAGGAGGAGGCAGAGAAAGAGGGCACGCTGGAGATGATACAAAGTCTTTAGAAACCTCAAAGCCCACCCAGTGATTCCAACAAGGCCACACCTCCTAATCCTTCACAAATAGTGCCACCAACTGGAACCAAAGTATTTAAATATTTGAGTCTTCATTATTCAAATCACCCTGATATCTATTAAAATGTTTAAATCAAAATAAAGAGAAACTCTCCTTTGTACATAAGAGAGCAAAGCCCAATTCTCCTGTTGTTTTATATCATAGTGGGAGAAAATATTTTCTGTAGGCGTAGTTTTACAGCCCCTAAGCTAAAGACAAATAGTCACTTGAGTTCAGCCCTTGTTTGATTTCCAACTACTGAAGTTCCATTTCCTTTGATCTCATCTTAATTTTATTCATATTTTCCAGCATTAAAAGTTGTTTTATTGCATTTGTTCCAATTTTCTCCATTTGTCATCTGTTTTCCTGTTTGTCGACATCTGCAAACATCTTTGATGCTACATTTAAAAGGGTCAATTTTGTGATTCATTTGTGTCTTAATTTTAGCAAAGGGAACCTAATTAGTTACAAATCTTCCTTTGTGAATTTCCAGAAAGCAGCTCTTGGATGGTAACAGCTTTGTTAAAATCATATTCCTCTCAGGGGAAAAAAACATAAAAAGCTTGTTCTTCTCAATTTACCTCTTTTTCTTTGAAGATACATTTGGAGGTGAGGGTTATTGACTTATAATAGCCAGTTCATTCTATTGAAATGCATTGCCTTCTAAGTTGTATCGGTGTATGCTAACAGGTGGTTGTGTTACTTAAACTGCCTTATAGCAGTCCAGACTATCAACAATCCAGTCTCTAAATGGACTGAAGCAGTATGTAACTGATAGACCTATCTGATAATGTTCATTGTTCAATGAAATGCAATTGGAAAAAATCAGTTTGAGGTAAAGTTGCACCAGGATACAGATCATGGTGCTATTGGGTAGCAAAAATGTATGAGAATTTTTTTTAAAAAAAAAAAAATTTTCTCTCATATCATCCTGATTGTAATTTCCCCTTCTTCTCCCCCCCAGTGTCTCCCTCTTATCTCCCCCCTCTCTCCTAAATCTACCCTCCCCTCCCATCAGAAAAGAGCAGGCCTCCCAGGAACATCGAACAAGCTACAATAAGACCAGGAACGTACCATCACAGCAAGGCAACCCAGTAGAAGGAAAAGGGTCCCACCAGTAGGCAAAAAGTCACAGATAGCTCCTGTTCCCACTGTTAGGATTCTCACAAAACACAGAACTAGTATAAAAGAAAATTTAAGAAAAAATATGTATCTCTTTATTATGCCTTTCTAAAAGATCAAAAACCAACCAAACAACAAAACAAGCAAATCAGACTTGGAGGAGGTTTAAAAAATGCCTACATGGGAGTTGGTCCCCAGGGAGGACTTTCAATCAGTCCCAGCTCAAATCCTCTGAGGTCCCTGTCTAAGGAATGTATGTGGTGTCTTCAGCAATAGGGACCTCCCTTCAGATTCTCAGAGGCAGCTGGGAGCAAGAGCAATGGCCGATCTGTCTTGAGAGTCTCTTGCGGTCCCATGACCTGGAACAAAGGAAGATTCCATGCCTAGTACAGGACTTTTCCTGAGGTGAACTCAGGAGTATTATACTCTCTTGGGGAGGGGGGTATTATTACTTCAAGTGGCATAGTTTCACTTTATGTATTGTAATTTTAGGTATAAATTCTAGCTATAAATATTGATTGCCCATGTCTTTTTAAAGTACCTATAGTATTTTTGTTCTTCCTTGCCCCCCGCTCTGTATTATCCTCCAACCCCCATCCCTAGGTAAATCCTTCTCCCCACTTTCTTGTTTCCCTCTTATACCACTTACATACTGCTGTTCTGCTCTCTAAATCTCCCACCCCATGATTCCTTTTCACACTTCTGGTTTCATGATTACTCTGGGATAGGTATCCACACCTGAAGATTTGGAGGCAGGAGCCTCAGATGAGGGAGAACATACAGTGCCTGTCTTTCTGGATCAGGCCTATGCCACTCAAGTAACCATTTCCAGTTCTTCCCACTTGTCTGCAAATATCATGAGTCACTTTTCTTAACAACTGAATGACATCCCATAGTGCATATGTACCACTTTGCGCTACTCACTAATTAGTTGGAGGACATTTAGGTTGTTTCTATTCCCTAGGTATAGTGAATTCAGCAGCAATGAGCAAGACTAAGCCAGTGTCTGTGGAGTAGGATGTCAAGTCCTTCAGATATATTACAAAGAGGGGTATCGCTGGGTCATATGATAGATTCATTTTTAGCCATTTGGGTGTTCTCCATACTGACTTCCAGAGTACCTCAGCAGGTTGTAATTCTATGTTTATTCATTAATAGGCATACATAGCAACAATTGGTAAAGAAAAAAAAGACCCATGATTCTGAGGTGCATGGGTGGGAAGAATGTAAGGGGTGAGAGGGAGAAATATTATAATCCTATTTTAGTTAAATACATAATACAAATTTAAAAATGCCTACACTGACCAAGCCAGCTCTGTCAGTCAACAAGGTCTCAAGCGAGAGAGTGAGGGTTGAAAAAGAAGAAAAACAATTAGACAAAAGTATAATATGACTCCAGCCAGTACTGAGGCTGAAGCAGCTTTATTCTTTCTCAGTCTCCTTTTGCATCATTCTAGGTACATCCAAAAAACATGGTCAGTTCTTAAATCAAAGACAAAGTAATCAAGCCAAGTAGTAAACAAAGAGATTACACAAGAAAGAGGCAAAGGATCACACAAGGTAATAAGTAAAGTAGCAAGCAAGGAGATCACATAAGGTGGTAATTCAGCAAAGTAACTCAATATTCTTATCTGAGCCTACTTCCTTGTCCGAGCCCAGTAACAAATGCCAAATTCCCAGAAAAAGCACCAAAAGCTTTCAATACTACATGAAGCCAAGTTTTTAATAAATCCACAACGCTCTTTCTGGCTTTACTGACAGGTTCTCATTTTCACCCCATAGATGGAGGGAAGTCATTTATTACTATGCTAACAAAATGGTGTGCTGGTCTGGACTTTTTGCTTTTGATGGAGAAATTTGTGAAATCCCTTCTCATGAAAATCATTGAGTGAGGGAAGGGCATGGGGAGGGGAGAAGTGAGGGAAGCAGAGAGGAAGGGACTGTCTATATGGCTGTGATCTGGGATCGTTTCTTTCTTTTTTTTTTTAAGATTTATTTATTATATCCAAGTACACTGTAGCTATCTTCAGATGCACCAGAAAAGGGCGTCAGATCTCTTTATGGATGGTTGTGAGCCACCATGTGGTTGCTGGGATTTGAACTCAGGACCTTCAGAAAAGCAGACAGTTCTCTTAACCGCTGAGCCATCTCTCCAGCCCCTGGGATCGTTTCTGTAGGTCTTTCACATCTCCATGACTTGAGTTGTAACCTCCATTAAGAGCCACTTAAAGAACATGGACAAAATCTGTAAGGCTTTCAGAGATGGGAACTTCAGCAAGAGATTGGGATCGGACAAAGCTATGGGATGGAACCGCCTCTTGACTCCTAGTGCTTTACAAGAAGAGGACCAGAGACCATGACTCTTGTTGCATGATGTCTCTCTGCCTCAGGATGGAACCAGTAGGGAGACCATCTCCAGACACAGGACCTTGGCATTGCACTTCTCTAACACGAACCAGAATAAACCTTTCTCTTTCATAGCTCACCTAGCTTATGGAGTTATATTATTAGCATCACAAATCAGGCTGAACCAACTAGATCTCTCCTTACACATAAACTCATCCTTTCTCTCATGAGTCCCATATATCCTTAGTTATTTATACCTTCCTTGGTAAATAAGCCTTACCAAGATTAACTGGGGAAACTGTAGTGGAAAAGATAAGGCCAGATGAGATTCCAGGGCAGAGGGGAGTGGCCCATAGGTAGCTCCATGCCACATGACTGCCACTGCTGCTGTCCCTACAATGTAAACACCCGGGCAGAGGGGCTTTTCATTTTTTAGTATGAAGGCCTGACAGCCCACTTCTCATTGTTCCATGAAGATGAAGCACTGAGGTGCAACCTGTAAGACTTTGGTTACAAAATCAGCAGAGTTGCAGCTCAGTTGTGTTCAGTGTTTAATTCTGGGGTGAACAGCAAAACCCTTAATGCATATGGCGTGAACATTTTCATGCATTAATCAAATGAAGTACCCAAATGTGTGTCTCCTTGATATTCTGACTTGGTGCAGAATAAACCATAGGTACTCAAAAGCACATGGTTTTCTATCAACAAGTGTTTTTAAAGTTTTCACACAAGTATAGCCCTACAACCTGTGACTGGAAGTCCCTAACTTTGTCAGGCTTTGAAAGAACCTGTAACCCTACTTTTAAAGACCTACTGATTAAGAACAAAGCGAAGCCTGAGCTACCCCTGAGATGTCTTGTTCATGTGCACGACCTGTACTGTGGAGAGGCCATGCTTCTGTGCATGTCCATATTGATGTTTGTGGTCTATGTTGCTACCAGGGGACATGTTTGTGTACATGGCTTTGCTACAGCTGGGAGCTTATTGATCTCCATGGTGGCCCAGGAGTTCCATGGAAGGCCATGCAGATGCCCATGGTCTGTGCTGCTGCCTGAGACCATGTTGATATCTGTGGCCCATAGTGCCATCAGCGACCATGCTGAGGTCTGTGGTGTGTGCTTACGCCAGAGGCCAGGTGGATGTCTGTGGTCTGTGCTGTCGCCAGATACCATGCAGAACTCCGCGCTCCATGCTCCTGCTGACTATAAATGACAAGGAAGCATATTCTGCAGTGGTATTGAGAATGACACAAGGCCAGAGCTGCTGCTGAGAGGCCATGTTAATATGCATGGCGCGTACAGCCAGCTGAGGCCAGGTCGATGTCTGTGGCCCGAGCTGCCATGTAAGTGTAAGCTTCATTTCTACTCTCTCCTAGACAGCACATTGTAATAACCGTTTGCATATCATTGCATTCTGAGTTATCTGGAGACAAGCTAGCATACGAAAGTGTGCAGGTTATGTGCAGGTTCTACAACTTACTCTATACATTATGTATTATATTATGTAAAGGACTGTAGAATCCTTGTAGTTTGGTACCCATGTAAATTCCATAAACATCGCCGAAGGATGCTGAGAGACCACTGTACCTAGTTCTCTGGGTTGTTGAGTGATACTCTTTGCCTGCTGGTACATTTCATATGAGCCAGGCACCTGAAATGTAGGCATCCTTCCTCACTCAACAAGGGTGGAACAGTCTTTTAATAATCCCTAGACCTGGACTTAGAATGAGCAGCTGGCTGAGGAGCTGAGGGAATTGAACACAGAAACAGATCCAAGGCTGCTGCCTTCTCCGTGGAGCTAAGAACAGGATTCTGGCCTTCCTGAGAATAGAACTGTGTAGACTCTGAAGCATGGTGGAGCATGAGCTGTCCTGGTCTGAGGTGAAAGGGGCCTGGGAGAACAATGCCTCATCTCTGCATCTGTTTGTTGGAAACGTTCCATTCCCTGATCATTCCTAAGCATCAGCTGTAATACTAAGGCCAAGGACCTTTAAGATGGTTGAAATCTGAACTAAGCTCCCATTCGTAGATTCACAAACTAAGACCTCAGACACAACAACAGATACCTTCCTCCCTTGCTGACGTAAAAGTATTTAAGTGTCTCACCTTCTTTTATTTGCCCAAAGTAATTGTTGTCTCCCAAGCTTCCTGCTTCATTATGCTCACCTAGGCCTAGTCCTGGAAGCTTCTAGCTTCCATACAATCTTATCTAGGCCTAGAATGTTTTCAGCCTTTGAGATTTACTGCTGAATAAGCTCACCCTTTCTTTTTCCTTCTGAACTTTGGCTGACTGATTCAACTCAGCTGTTCTGGCTCAAACTTCTCACCATGCTGACTGATTCAGTCTGGCTTCACTCTCCTAGCCTCTCCTAAAGTGCTCTCCTTGGCCTCGTACTAACTTTGGCAGTGTGTTCTAATCTTTTGGGTCCTTCTCACTCTCTTACTCCATCTGTCTTCCCCTGCATCTAGCTTGTTCTCTCTCTGCAACCTGTCTCTATACAGTTGTCCCATTAAGATGCCTCTCCCCTTTCTGTCTGGCTTATTCCCTCTTATGTGTTGTCTATTCCCTTTATTCTCATGAAGAGTTGGGCGTATCCTATCTCTGACTCATTCTGTCCAATCTTTCTCTGATTTGTTCTTTTGTCTGCCCCTCAATTAGAAGTCGCTTCCAAACGTGACTGCTTCCTTCTACAAACTAACTTTACCTTTATTGTTTGGGACTAAAGGTGTGAACTAAGGTTGTGTCTGTATTCCAGCCAGAGGGATTAAAGGTGTGTGCTAAGGCTGAGCCACACCAAAACTAGAAACAGGTTTTTCCAGTAAACAGCACAATCTACTCAGGGTTTACAGTGTGATCAAATATCCTGCAACCACCTACTCTGAGCTGACCAACAGCTTTGCACAGCTGGATTTGGAGTAGACTTTAACTTTGGTGCTTTGTTCCCACCAGACACCAGTTACCTTCCCCACAACACAAAGTAAAGTCAGACTTCTCAGTCTTCTGCCATCTTTTAAGAGGTTCAGAGGCAACCAGCCTTCTTCAAAAGTATGTATTGACTTTAATAATAGACCACAAACAGGGCACCTTATGAAATAGGGTTTCAGAGACCATAGACCTGGCACAAATGTGCCCATGCGGTTTCACTCTCTCCTGAGACTCAAGTAAGCATCCTTCCCGACTTTTCCATTTAAACTCTGCATCTATTTCCTTGAGCTTTTCTTGCAATGTCCTGTGCATCTCTGTGAGGATGCTGTGGTTACCTGAAAATGCTTGATGCTCTCATCACCTGAGATGGTCAACTTGATTCCATCTGCAAAACATGTGCCACGTACAGGCAGCTCTAAAGACTAGGATATAGAGACATAGGTCCCCCAAGGAGTCACTACCTAGTGTCTATAATGCACAGTCTTCACAGGGCTGGGCTTCGGCCTTGGTTGCAGAGAGTAAGAATGGGATTGGAGATGTGATATTGGTTTGTTTTGATCTCAGTTCAAGTCTATGGTGCGGTAGGTCTAGAGAGGATGCTGGTTTGTCTTGTTCTGATGCTGATAATGGCTTCCCGCCCATCCTGCATTGTCAGCACAGGGTGCTTTGCTTTGGTGGAATGAGTGAGCATCAGGGTAACAAGGGCAAAGTTGTGACCGACTCAGCAATCTCCCCTTAACACAGTGAACAGCGAAGGAGAGTCTCCATCTTTGAATTCAGCAACATGAAAGCTGGTCAAGAGATACATATCACCACCTTTTAATTAAAAATGAAGCCAACCCTTTTTATTTTTTCTTTTCTTCCTGGCAGAAATTAAGCCTGTCTTTGTGCGTTTGACAGTGGTGACTCATTTGGCTAATTAGGAATCATGAGCTAAGTTGGGTCTTTAATTTTAATAAGACAATATTGAAAGTACATCATGAAACAAAATCAGTTTAGAGCCACTGTGCTGTTTATATCCAGGGACTGACATGTGTTTGAGAGTGGATGCAAGCATAGCTCTTCACATTATATAACATAAAATGTTTGTAGACAAACTGCTGGAAATGCATGAAAATCATAGCCTTTGTGTTCTTCGTATTCTTTTTTAAAAAGCGTTCAAAGATTTGTTTATTTTTATTATATGTGTTTGTACAAATGGTTGCATGTGTGTGTGTGCACTACATGCATGCCAAGAGCCCCTGGAGCTAGAAGAAGGTGTCAGAGCCTCTGAAACTGGAGTTACATCAGTAGTAAGTCTCCATGTGAGTGTTAGGAACCTGACCTGAGTCCTCTGCAAGAGTAGCGTAGTCGAGCTGTCTCTCTGGCCTGTGTATTTTTGAAGCCACAGCATCTGAGGTTGTCTGCATAAGATATGCCTCAGATTATGTTCTTCAACCCACTGTCGTGGATGGGGACAGAGTTCATGGGCCCCACCCCTCCTGAGGGTTGATATGCAGGAAATGGTTGATGGGAGAGGGGCTGATTGCTTTCTTCAATAGTGTAACTGCTGGTAAGATGCTCATGCTGCTACAGACAAACTCTCAGCT
Source organism: Tokudaia tokunoshimensis (assembly GCA_036184795.1). NCBI lineage: Eukaryota > Metazoa > Chordata > Mammalia > Rodentia > Muridae > Tokudaia > Tokudaia tokunoshimensis. The sequence goes on from BTHU01000009.1 coordinate 76,206,741, forward strand.
GCACTCCTGTAAACACCCCTAATGGATCTCACTGGGACACAAAACAAAACAAAAATACAGACTAAATCCCTGGAAGTAGAAATGGGGCCAGTTGGGAAGAGATGGGCTCATCAGGAGTAGGGAGGCACAAGGGGGGTATAATGGAGGTATGTGGATATGATTGAAATAGATTACAGGTGCACACAAAAAATATCATAATGGAACACATTATTGCATTTAACCAATATGCTAATAAAACATTAAAAAGCTATTACACTGCAATTTATTTCACAACACTTGATTCTCCTCAACGCTTCTGAGCAAACCAAACAAAGTAAGGTGCCACTTCAGTCGTGTCTCGTGGTAAGTCAGATAAATGTTTTGAATGAGATCATTGTATCTAAAAATGCTTTTTAATAATAGAGTAACAAACCTGTTGTTAGTTGAGCTGACTCTAATTTCATTTTATTTTCCACAAATGTAAAGTCTCAGCTTATTTATAATTATTTTGATGCTGGATTGCTAACTGATTGTATCACACAGATTAGGAAAATATTGCTGAATTGAACATAAGATATTTTAACAAATCTCTTCCCATGTATTAATTTATGAACACATAGATTTTCAACATTTAACAATAAATGCTCATAGAATCAATGCTGACTCCTAGCTCATTCCTATGGTGTGTAAGATGATTCCTCCATCTGGAGGTCTGTGAGCTACTGAGAAGCAAACATTAAAAGATGAGTTTGCTGAGGGATACTGATGCAAAGACCCACAGCCAAACTTTAGGCAGAGTTTGGGGAATCCTGTGGAAGAGGGGATGGAAGGATTAAAGAAGCCAGAGGGATCGAGGACACAAGAAAACCTACAAAACCAACTTAACCTGGGCCCACAGGGGCCCATAGAGCATAAACTGCTAGCCAGAGAGCATGCATGGGACAGACCTAGGCCCTCAGCACATATGTAACGGCTGTACAGTTCGGTCTTCGTGTGGGTCTCCTAACAAGAGGAGCAGGGGTTGTCTTCATCAGGGTTTCTGTTCCTGCACAAACATCATGACCAAGAAGCAAGTTGGGGAGGAAAGGGTTTATTCTGCTTACACTTCCGCACAGCTGTTCATCACCAAAGGAAGTCAGGACTGGAACTCAAGCTGGTCAGGAAGCAGGAGCTGATGCAGAGGCCATGGGGGGATGTTACTTACTGGCTTGCTTCCCCTGGCTTGCTCAGCCTGCTCTCTTATAGAACCCAGGACTACCAGCCCAGGGATGGTACCACCCACAAGGGGCCCTCCCTCCTTGATCACTAATTGAGAAAATACCCCACAGCTGGATCTCATGGAGGCACTTCCCCAACTGAAGCTCCTATCTCTGTGATAACTCCAGCCTGTGTCAAGTTGACATATAAAACCAGCCAGTCATGTTGTACCTGACTCTCCTGTCTTCCTTCAGATCCCTTTCCCCTAACTGCAGTGTGCCTCAATAGAAGAAGGTGCACCTACTATTATTGCAACTTGATATGACAAGGCAGGTGGATATATATGGGAGGCCTTCCCTTATCTGAAGATGGGGGTGGGTTGGGGGAAGGGGAAGGGGAGGGCTTGGAGGAGAGGAGGGAGGGGAAGCTGTGATCGGGATGCAAAGCAAATAAATCATTAAATTTAAAACAATCTAACGAATAAAAAGATGAGTTTGCTGGGCTTTGTTTTCATTGAGTCACGAACACACCTTTGTTCACAAGGTATATAACAAAATAACCAATAAGACTCTGACCTCAGTGGGAAAGGATGCACCTAGTCCTGCAGATACTTGGTATGCCAGGGTAGGGTGGTACCCAGAGGGGTGGCTCCTCCTTCCCTGAAGAGAAGTGGAGGGGGAATGAGGGAGAAGCTGTAGGAGGGGAGACCGGAAAGAGAGGGATGGCAGATATTGGGATGTAAAGTGAATAAAGAAGTAAATCAATGGAAAAGAAGACTCTCCAGCTTACAAAGTGCATTACATTGTGATAAACGTCAGTGTTGAATGTGTGTAAGTTTTCTGCCCAGCATTTCCAACTGCCAGAAAAGAGCTGTATTAAAGACAGACATAGTGGGATGGCTGGTGGTGGGTGCTAATACCCTGCGGCAGAATTCTGTCTTTGAGCTAAATCATAGTCACCCATTGTTTCAGTAAACCCCACGGTTTCTAATTCAGTAGTTTGGCTTTGAAGCGTGTATCATGGTATCTCCAACATGTGCCACGTAGTTCTGAGACTGCAGGTCTGGAGGCAAGTATAGCAAGGGCTGCTTGATGGTCTTAGGAGTCTATTGGACTGTGTTATAAGAATGATAAATTAGTAACATGCACGAAAATGTTGAAAGTCATGGGGAAGGCTGGATGGGTAGGTAGATACTTTGGTGATAGATATCAGGCAGGAAGGCAGGCAGAAGGAAGATCACTGGGGTGGAAGAGCTGAAGTCCTCCAGAGTGGCTCTAGAATGGTTTCTGGGATCACTTTAATGAACTAGAACCTTTAATTGTGTGCATCCCGCCATTGGCCTGACGTTTATACAGGGATGGTGAGTCACCTCTGCTGAATTCTTTTCCCTGTGGTGGTCAGGCTAAGTGACTGCTGTCCAGTACCAAAGAGGCCCATAACCTCACAGCGTCTGATGACACTGGAGAGGCTTCATTTCTCCTGGGGGTGTTTTAATTTGGTTGGGTTTTAAGACAGAGTCATGATTTGTAGTGCCAGTTAGACTGATACTACGTAGAGCAGGCTTGCCTTAATTTGCTCTCCTGCCTCTGACTCCCAAGTGCTGGGTCACTGTCTATTCCACACTACAGCCTCATTTATTTATTTATTGTCATTATTTTTAACAAAGGGGTTCTACTAGCCATCTTTGGAGCTAGGAAAAGCTTCAGAGAATGTGAGAGACTGTGGTCTCAGCTCCTAGTGCTGGGAGAGAAAATGTCATGAGCTCTGCATTTCTGGCTGGTTCTGTGGACGTCCCTGAAAAGAGAAGTGGGGATGGCATAACCACGGGGAGCAGGACAATTGAAAGGAGAAGGAAAAATAGGTCTATGCTGGGAGCCTGAAATCTTCCTCTGAGTACTAGATGGCCCTTCTTCCCATTCAGCCACGGCAATCCATGAGCCTGGCAATTCTGGGGTGTCACAATCTGTGTGTGTGTGTGTGTGTCTGTGTATGTGTATGAGAGAGAGAGACAAAGACAGAGACAGAGACAGAGAGAGACAGACAGAGAGACAGAGACAAGGAGAGACGGGGAGAGAGAGAAGTGATGAAAGAGCATGCATTACAAGTCAACAACACACCTAGATCATGTTAGATGCACCATGTTTCCCTTTGTGCTCATCATTCATGATACAGTTGATAATACTTAACGGGAATAGCAAAATCACTAGTATCTTTGGTAAGACCTACAGACATTCAGGTTTTCAACTTCGGTACGGTTGCTATCATTGCAAACTTAACCTGCTAGATTCTAAGTCATGGTCAGACACACTAGAGTCTGTAGAAAGGCTCAGTGTAGCAATCCAGTAGATTTTGTGAAATTCTATTTAAAATATATCATATGGGAAATGGTTCTTAATTAGACTATATAGTATGCATTAAGGCGTATATTTGAATTATGCATTGATAGCTTAAATCATCATCTACTGATCAAAGAAATGTTGCAGTTTTAAATACTGGCAGGATGTTTTACGTGTGTTTTAAACACACAGAAAATTAATGAGATTATTTATATATATATAATTTATTTCACTATTAAAGTAATATATGTTTATTTGGAGAATAGCAAGTAAAATAATACATTTAGAAAGAAATAAAAATAATTCAGATATACCATTAACTGAGGCGTCACTGCTCCCCAGCTTCCTTTCTGTAGCTACTAAATCCTATATACTATATATAGTATATCACTATACTAAAACCTATATACTATATATAGTATATCACTATACTAAATACTGTATACTATATATAGTATATCCCTATACTAAATCAGGACAGCGAGATTGCAATCATCAAACACTCACTGCTTCAAATTCTCCTTTTAAAAACTCACCATTGTGTCAGGAGGATTTCCTTATAGCGTTGCTGTGTTTGGAAAGCAAGTTTTAGCCATTACACAGCTTCTGCCTCCTGGATCAAATATAATTTATCTGCACATTTCTGCTTTTCCGAGTCCTTAAGAAGTCAGCTTGTCTTTCTCTGTTTTCCCTGCCTGTCTGTTTATCCCCTCCTCCACACATTTCTCAGTGTTTTCTTTTGTTATTAAGTTTTTTATACTGTACATTATGACCATGCCTTTTCCTCTCCTAACTCTCCCAGATCCTACCCACCTTCTCCCCACCCACTCAGTGCTATGCTCTCTCTCTCTCTCTCTCTCTCTCTCTCTCTCTCTCTCTCTCTCTCCCCCTCTCCCTCTCCCTCTCCCTCTCCCTCTCCCTCTCCCTCTCCCTCTCCCTCTCCCTCTCCCTCTCCCTCTCCCTCTCCCTCTCTCTCTCTCTCTCTCTCTCTCTCTCTCTCTCTCTCTCTCTCTCTCAAACATGAACAACAGTAAAAGATAAAAACAAAGGGGCTGGAGAGATGGCTCAGCGGTTAAGAGCACTGATCGTGATTCCAGAGCTACTGAGTTCAATTCCCAGCAACCTCATGTTGGCTCACAACCATCTGTAATGGGATCCGATTCCACCTGAAGAGAGCAACAATGTACTCACATACATAAAATAAATAAATCAATCTAAAACAGACAAAAAAAAAATCACAGGCTGAAAAGAGAAAGATTGAGGAAGGACAAAAATAAAACGATCAATATCTTTAAAAAAATAAAAACAAACGAAAAACCCCAAGCAACACCTCCCCCCCCCACACACACAAAGAAAACCCACACGAACAAGGATTCTCTTTCATGCTGGCTGAACTCCTCCAGAGCATAGAGTCTGCTCTGGGATGTGGTCCATACACCAGGTAACACTTAATTGGAGACAGTTAATGGTCCCTTTCCCAGCAAGTATCAATTGCAAATAGCTTCCTGGCTAAGAGTGGGATGTTGTGTCCACTTTCCCCTCTTAGTTCTGGGATTTTGTGTGGTTTGAACCTGTGCAGGTCTTGTGTGTTCTGTCACAGACTCTGTGAGTTCACATGTGCATCAGTCCTGGTGTGTCTGGAAGATGCAATTTCCTTGGACTCATCCACTGCCCCTAGCCCCACCCACATCCTTTTCCACAGGATCCCTGAGCCCTGAAGGAAGAGGAGTGATCAAGACATCTGCTTCAGACGGACTGCTCCAAAGTCTCTTACTATCTATACACTGTTCATTTGTGGGTCTCTGTCAATTCTGCTGTAAGAAGTCTTGTTTGCCTTTCCTCTTATTCTTGTAAATAAAGCTGTACCGAGCATCAAGCCGTAGGCCTTGAGTGCAATTAATTATACAAGAAAGCGTAGTTCAAGAGCATTCCAGGCCTCTGTTCTCCAGGGAGTGATCCCACAGGCTCTCCATCTGGGTACCAGACCCAGAGCTGCACGTCGATCCTGTCCTTACCACTGAATCAACATTTCTCCTTCAAAAAACGATAACTTCAAAAATTATACTTTCCTCATAGTGACAGTTTTGTATTGTTAGCGACACACTGGCATTCAGTGGCTTTTAAGGTGCTTGGGGGAAGGGGGGAAGAACCAAACAGGAATCAAATAACCAGTTGGACGAATTTATTCAATTGCAGCTAAAATAGTTGAACCAAAATGATGTTAGGGGCCTACAGAGCTTGCCTGTGAGACCAAACCCTTTGCTTCTGTGTGTAAGTAGATGCATTACTTAAGCCATTTGTAAAGCAATCTACTCTGGGCACTGTGCAGTGAGCATTTTCTCTCCTGGAATATATCATCTGATCAGGAAAGATCTGACTGAGTATGTGCAGGAACCATCCAAAGTCCTTAGCTGTTTGATGAATAAGTGAGATCACTGTGCTGTCTAAACCAGGACATGATTTTAGATATGTAGTATAGGTTTCCCAAACATATTTTATCTGGTTTTGTTTTTACAAGTATATTAATAGCACAGCAAATATAGTGAAATGTTTCAGATACTGTTTCAGATATAATATTCTATTCTGTATATAAAATACATCATGTACTTTTATAAATATTGATGCTCTTATAAATGTCCATAAATATAAATCACGTCAGATATATAGCTGTCCAAGTTGGTCTCTTTAACATAAATTCCAGTCTAGATTAGATGACTTCTTTTTCTGTAGTTTTGTTTTGCGGCCAGTTTATCTGTTTCAAAGAACAAAAGTTCCTGCCTTTCTCATGGCTTCAGCTGCAGTGGTTTAAAATGGCTCAGCCGTTCTCCAGAACTTGTGTCAGCAAGAGAGCAGGCTGCCTCTTCTCCACCCTTCAGCCTTGGCCTGGAAACCTTACCCTGGTATCTCTAGACGCTGAGATGCGATTTCTGATCACAGGTTTGTGAATGTCCCCTGAGAAGTCACTCTGCATCCCAGAGCCAGTAACTGGTTCTGGCTCCCTCACTGAGCCACCGCAAACTCCTTCCTAGAGTGGGAGGCAGATGTGTCCAGGGCAGCCCAGGCTTGCCTGGTCCAAACCTGAACTTACTGTTCTCTTAGATCACACCTGCTTTTCTCCCCTAGTCTGTGAGTTAGGGTTTGGCACCTTCTTTTGGCACCTTCTCTCCCATTGTCTTTCATTCCTGTGATAGAAATGTACATTTTGCCTAGATGCTGAGAACTTACCTTTGCAGAGTGCAAGTCTTCATTCTGAAGGAGCCACACCCAACACAACAATATACCTATTATTGGGCAGAGTAGGGGAAAGGAGGTGAGATGGGAAGGTTCTAGTGTACATACGTCTGTGGGATATCAACTAGTTTTCATGTAAGTCCAATCAATTAGTCGAGGTAGCCCTGATTTCTGGCTGAGGTAGGCTACATCTAAGTCAAGGCAGAACTCTGCTATGATCAATTAGTAATGCCCGCCACAGGCCATGGCTAGAGGTATATGGCCATGCATTCCAAGTATTTCACATGATACATTGCTAACATGGGTCCCTTTCCAGAGGTAAACTGCTCTGCCTGCTTTCTTGAGCATCTGGATGGGTTTCTGGTATGTAGGTAAGCCCACCGACCTACCACAGGATGCCAGTCACTTGGATGATCTCATCAGCAAGCAGAACATCTAAAGTCATGCCTATTGATAAACTTTATTGGTATGTATATATTCATACATGTATTAATATATAATATTTATATTATATAATTTGAAGAATTACTGAAAATCACTTGGTAATGAAATATCTCAACTCATAATAGGGACATATTACATATTCCTATATCTATATGCTAGAGGGTAAAATCAGATTGCCTTCTTAAGATAATCTACACATGGGATTTGAATCATGTATTCCCTGACTTTTCACAAAGCAGGGCATTTGCAGAACATGACTTTCTGCCCGATTGAAGACTACATAGGAGATTAAATTACATAGAAGATTATAGTGTTCTTTTTAATGTTACATTATTAGAATATATAGGACATTAGGATACACTATCTAGTGATTTTCAGGAAGAAAAGAAATCTTTTGTATTGAACAGAGCAGGATGAGCAAAGGGTAAATGATTCTTCTAACGGCCGTGACTGTGGGCACTTGTATTCATGTGATGACTGTATCACACTATGACTTCAGCTTGGCGGGGTGGCATGTGCTTATAATTTCACTGCTTAGGAGACTTAAGAAGAATAATTCAAAGTCACCTTTGGTTATACAGAGAGATGTTGTCTCAAACAACAACAACAACAACACAAATTTTAAAAGGTATCATGTTTCCTACTCTGATCCAGTTTGTCTCCATGAGAATTGGCTCCATGTTCTAGCTGAAGGAGGCAAGCTCTGACCAAGCCACTTGTCTGTTCTCCATTTAATGTCAGCTTCATAGATTGTCCCGTAGGAGCTTTCCATCCAAAGTGACGATGACATGGTAAAGGGGAATGAGATGACCTTGACTCGGGGTCATGCAGCTGAGTGTGGCAGCAGGTCCTGCTTCTGTCCCCACAGACTACACCAACTGCATAAGAGAAATTTCCTTAGGTTCTATGAAAGCTGATTCTCCCATCCCAAGGGAAACTTTTGGCAAGAATGTTGTTTGCCTAATGCTTGGGGAAATATAAAGATGCTTTAGCTCTACTGCAAAACCATGCTTTACCAGTTCAGCTGTGTCAGCAATAAATGTAATGTAAATGACCCTCAGCTATCTCTCTGTTGTTTCCAAATTTTGGCAAGGAAAAATAGTGCTAGATGTTAACCTACAAAAGTCGTAAACCTTTGCAGCACGGCCTCCCATTTAATGTGTGTTTGAGCTGGTCATTAATTCAGGCCTGTTCCCACGAATGTCCCAGATACTCCGATTGCACTGCAGATAAAGAAAATAAAAGAGGAAGAAAAGAAAAAGAAAAGAAGCAGCCCCATCTTCAGTGAGTTCATAACTTGGCAAGGACATAGACAATTAAAAAAAAAAAAAAAGAAGTCCGAAAACCATGTGCTATAGACTTGAGAAGAACAGGAATTTAGATACACAAAGCACTTTAAGCTGACTATGACCAATGTCTGCAAGTCTTAAAATATAGCTCTTTGCTGCTAGAGTTTTGGAGCAAGGTAAGACTCAGCAGTTCAAAAGGGTTCCCAGATGCTGCTCTGTCATTGGTTGCAAAACACACAAGGTAAAAGGAGGGCAGACAATTATACTCCCTAGGAACCAAATTGCGAGAAAGGGTGTTTCATCCTTTAAGGAGGGTGGGGAGTATATTAGTCAGGGTTCTCTAGAGTCACAGAATGTATGGGTAGTCTCTATATAGTTAAGAGAATTTGTTGATGACTTATAGTCTGTAGTCCAATTCCCCAACAATAGTCAGCAGCAGCTGTGGATGGAAGTCCAAGGATCTAGCAGTTGCTCAGCCCCACGAGGCAAGCAGGCAGAGTGAGTGAGTCATCTTTCTTCCAAAATCCTTATGTAGGTCTCCAGCAGAGGGTGTGGCCCAGATTAAAGGCATGTGCCACCACATGGCCTTGAACTCAGAAATCTCCCTGTCTTAATCTTCTGGAATTCATAGCCATTATGCTTCAAGATCTCTATGTCAAGATCCAGGTCAGAAACTTGTATCTCTGAGCCTCCAAATTAGGATCATAGGTGAACCTTCCAATTCTGAATTGTAGTTCATTCCAGATATAGTCAAGTTGACAACCAGGAATAGCCACTACAGGGAGGGTCTTATTTGAGCAGAGGACACTGAGCTTGGCCTCTCCAAAATGACCTACTTACCAGGATCTGGGGGAAGGGGTTATCAGGCGGAAGTGTCCTAAGGTAATGGTCTGGGAATGAGCCTCACATTTGGGGCTTTGGGGTGACTATTGTTCTCCTCTTTCTGTTTCAGGAAGTATTCTTGAATAAAGGGAGGGTTTTAGAGGGAAGAAGGATGAGAAATCCCAGTCAATACTAGAGCCGGATTTCCACATAACTCTCTAATTAATAGGAAGCTATGGAGGACCTAAAGGCAGTTTTTATTACCCACTTTAAACCTTAATAGATTTTAATTTTCAGAACAATCTTCCATTTACAGCCAAGCTCAGAAGGTAACTCAGAGGAATCCCCTATTCCATGCACCCATTCCTCTGTGCTGTCAACACCTTACACTGGTTTGACAAATCTTTGTTGTAATTAATGAACGAATATCAATGTGTATCTTTATTAAAATCCGTACTTCACTCAGTGTTTCCATTATGAATACCTAGTGTCCCTTTCAGGCCCCAAATATTACAGGATGCCACCTGACATTTAGTTGGCATTTCTCCCTCTGATATCTTTCTCTCCTCCCCGCCCCCATTTGCCAGTAGCCTGGTCCAGCTTTACGAGAATGGCAGGGCTACTAGGCCATTGTCATCCAATCAGGTCAAGGGTATATAATCCCAACAAGAATTATGGCTGTTGGTGTTACTTTTAACCTCTGTAAGGTTACTACTCTCCCCTTCCCCATTCTTTCTATAGTTCTGGTTTGGGAATGTTGTCACTGTGAGCAGTCACACTGCTTATGTGCAATTCAGGTGCCCTTTCCTTGTGGAAAGAATCTCTACATACATGAATTATGGATATCTTTTAAAAATTCATTCTGTGTGTGTGTGTGTGTGTGTGTGTGTGTGTGTGTGTTAGTCTCAGCAGGACTAATTTATTCATCAGCTAGAGTTCCACATTTGTGTACAGCCACCTTTATTTTTATTATTGTAGAATTTATTCCTTTCCAGCATCACGTGACCCCAGAGCTTTCTCCCGCTCCTCTAGTATTGGTGCATTGATGTCATGATTGTCTCCTTTTAATCAGAGACCAAGTTCCTACCTGGCATGTCCCAACTACCTACAATTTTTTTTTTGGAATTTGCATACACCAAGGTTGATTCCTTCTAAATTGTGGATTTTGACAAAGGCACAATGTTCTGTATTTTCTATTAGCAAACCACAGAGCATCGTTCAGTTGCTCTTAAGTATCCGCTGTGCCCGACATAGTCATTCTTCCCCTCCTTCTCTTGACCACGAGTAACCACTGATAACCATCTTTACTAGGTTTGCCGTTTAAAAAAATACTACAATGTATTTGGCACAATAGTATATATACTGCCTTTTAAAATTGGCTTCTTTCAGTTGTCCATATAGATTTGGGGTCCTCACACTTTTTTTGTGTGGCTTATAGCTCATTAAATTTTAGTTCTGAATAGTATTCCATGGTAAGGGTATATCACAGTTTATCACCTCACTCATTGAACGTTCTATTACTTCTAGTTTGGATGATTGTGAGTAAAGACGTTAAAGCCTCCACACCTGTGTTTGCGTGGACACGTTTTCTAACAAACGCGGTAAGCGTCTGTAAGCGGTGTTACAGAATCACTTGGGATCATGCTTTGCTTTGGAAGAAACTCCTAACAGCTTACAGCATTGTGCATTCCCAGGAGCACTGGTTACAACTCACTTTCATCCCACATTTGAAGAATTGGTGTTGTAAGATCTTTTGACCATTAGCCATCCAGTAGGTGAGATTGATGTCTATCTATCTTCTGAACTATGGTCCAGTTTGCTCAGGTTTAAGGCAAGTTTTTTTATTGTCTTACTGTTTAATTTTAAGAGTTCTTTAAATATTTTGGATACAGTCCTTTATTAAAAAAAAGTGTGCAAATGCTTTATTGTTTGAACTGTGTTTTTTTTTATTTAAGGAATTAGCTAATAGCTTTGTCATTGTCATGACATTTCTCAATGCATTTCTGTCATTTTGTGTCATGCATTTCTGAATACCTGCAATGTTTTATAGAATCTACTTAATTTAAGATTAGTTGGCATGGCAGTATTGGTCCTGGTTCTCCAGGGGGAACTGACACAGTGGTCATGTAGAAGGCAGTAACCGTGTATGTATTTTACACGTAGGGACAGAGGCTGCAGGGAACATAGCTACCTATGACTTGTTCAGAGTGGGCTCCCAGCTCTTTACCAACAGGACCCTGGAAAAGAACCACAGGGCCTACAGGGGAAACTTGTAAATAAATCACCCTTCCACTCCTGACTGGCTAGTGTTCTCCAGAACAAGGACTGAAGAAAGCAAATACTATATCTCACAATATGAAGTTTCTCTAGTTCCCTTTATTTCTTGTTAAAAACTCCAGAGCTGCTCATCAAAATTTTTGAAGGGATCCTTTTTAATACCTAGTCATAAGGAATGAGAATACAATTTAAAATTTCTTGAAATAAATTGCATTTCATATCTTTCTGGATGTGAGCTTGTTTAAATATAATAATATAGTGAGTATGATTTTAGGAAAAGAACAGCACACAAATTCCTTGTGATGGTTTTATGGTATTTACTGTGCAGCAGTTGTAAGCAGAGAGCAGCATAAATAAAGCAGATGGAAAGAAGTCATAACACCTGACACGTCTGTTGTGTCTCCATTTCTTTCTGTACACACAGTCATATTATACTTCGTAATATCTCCGTTTTCTGTTTGTTTGCTTGTTTGTTTGTTTTTGAGATAGGCTTTCTAGGTGAAACAGCCCTGGCTGTCCTGATTCTCATTTTGTAGACTAGGTTAGCCTTGAACTCACAGAGATCCACCTGCCTCTGCCTTCCAAGTGCTGGGGTTAAAGGCATGTGCCACCACTGCCTGATAAGTCTTTAAACTTCTAAAGCACTGATTAAATGTGTGTCTATTTTAATGTATGTTTTGGGCTAGGGAGGTGACTCAGTAGGTCAACTCATATAAATGTGAGGACCTGGTTTCAGGGCCCCAACAGTCACATAAATCACAAATGCTGAGCATGGTAGTTTGTAACTGTAAGCCCAGTGCTGGGAAGAAAAGGACAGGCAGATTCCCGGAGCTCAGTGGTCAGACAACCTAGACAAACTGGTGACTCCACAGTTGGGCGAGGAGCCTTGTTTCAAAAGATAAGGTAGAGTGTGCTCACCCCTGAGGTTGACCTCTGACCTCCACACATGTGCCTGAGCAAGTGCAGGGTTATCCCCTCATATACACAAATAAGTGAGATGAATGAATGGTTGAATGAACAAATGATTGTGTGCTTTTTGTTTATAGCACAGTACTAGGTATGTAGTAAGTAAACACCAAATATTTGTGGAAACAAAAGACTGAAAAAAAATCCAACAACAAAACAACCCCCACCCCCATGCTTTGAAGTTTACACTTAACCTCAGAACAAGGCTGACGTATGATTGCCCCTGAAGAGCAAGCACATCAGTCTTCTACCTGGCACTTGATCTCTCAGGTGTGGAACTGTCCCCAGTGTCCTCTGTCTGGTTTGCTGTCTCTAGTGTCACAGCATCCTCTTCCCCAACTGTATGCTATTTCAAGTGTGTCTCTCTTGGAAGAGTGCACAGGCAGATTCGCTTCGTGACCTTACAAATCTCTGACTTTGTGATGAGTCCATTTTCTTATACAGCTGCTTCGTGTTAAGGTTTTGTCAACAGATTTGAATCTGCATTTTTAGGTATGAGTGAATAGTTCTTGCCTTCTCTGCGATTATCTGATAAACGGTAAGTGCCATCCCACCAATGCAGCCCTGTATTACTCTTAAACATCATAAATATTCATGAAGTCGCATTGTAGATGTTAGAGGTAGCTCCTCTTGGAAGAGGACATGGCATTTTCGGGGCACTGATGAGCTTTCTGGTTACTCCGGCATGCCCATGAGCCAGCTGTCTGTTGATAGACCAGTCCCAGTCACAGCCACAGTCGGGGATTTCAGCCATGGGGAGTACATTAGCTGTTTCTTAGTCAAGTTGTTGCTTTACTTCCAGTTAAAAAGCCTGCTTCAGTAAATAAGACCTTCCCAGAGGAGAGAACAAGCAAAAGGCCCTCTAAAAACCTAGGAAAGTCCTTTTGCGACCTGCCTAGAAATAAATAATATGAAAAATTATTTATTCACGATGTCTCTATTACATAATTTTTTGAGAATCCAGCTAAACACTCAATTGATCAGTGAGCCTAAAACGAATGTTCATAATAACAATCCTGCTTAAAGTAGGTTGAAAGAGGGTGGGGCTCCATCTCACACTGGTATCTCAAAAGTGGGGCAGTGTTCCAAGAGCTCATGTATTGAAAGCTATAAACTATCCCAATGGAAAATAAGAAAAATCTCTCTTCTCAGCTGTTGCCATATTTTATGCTTCACGTAAATCTCCTTATATTTATTTAGCAGCAAGTTTTCAATGTTTATGTAAAGGGACTTTTGCATGTGCCAGGCTGTATGGTACATGGGTACATAGCAAATGTGAAGTAACTTAATCATCAACCCTACAGCAAAGCTTTGCTGTTGCATCCACTCTGCTAACAGACTTGATGCCAGGCAGTGTTGCCCACAGCCTGGGGCCCTGGACATTACATTAGTGTCTCATCAGCATCCACAGCGATGGGTTTAGGTGGGCTTCAAGGATGAAGCAGGATATGATTGATGCAAAGACTATATCAGAGTTCAAAGCCACGGTCTGTCTCTTACTATTGTGAATGGAGGATGATAGTGAGCCCCTCTTCTTTGGACCTTTGACAATAAAGGGAATGCTGTATCCATGAATATGTTGGTTACCTTACATGGCACAAAGGAATTTACAGACTTGCTGAACAGCTCATTTTCAAGTAAGATTATCCAGGCCTAACCAAAGCGGCCTTGATGTTGTCACCGAGCTCTTAGAAGCATAGGGGAGGCTAGCAAGTTTCGCAGTGTGGGAGACACTTGACATGCCATTAGTAGCCTCAAGAGCAGAAGGTCCAATGTCAAGAAATGGATGCCAGGCAGCTGGCTACAAGGAATGAGTTCTGCATGCAGGAAGGGTGAGCTTTCCTCTCACATCTTCCAGGAAGGAACACAGTCCAGGTAACACCCAGTCGATTTCTGGACAGAGCATCCAGGCCTTCCCACCTGTAGGAACTGGAGGAGAAACAGTGTAGCATTAAGCTGCCAAGTTTGTATGCTTTATCACGCAGCAATGACATACTAACACAACGGCTCAACAGTTCCTTCGCAAACACCAAGCCTGATGGTAAAGCGTCTCCCTCGGCCAGCACATCTGCTGCAGGTGAAATGAATCAACAGGACAGTCCTAGCTTGGTTTGGCAACTGTGCTCGTATATCATCAGTGCAAACAACACACCAGGGCTGAGAGTGCAGCTTAGTGGTAGAGAACTTGCTTCATATGCACAATGGCCCTGGTTTGATTTCTGCATTATAAATAAAGTACACAGAGAGTGGAGGGGAGGTTAGCCGAGAGACTAAATGAGGGAAATGACATTTTCTCTAAATTTTAAATAAATAGGCTGAGTTCTGAAAAACAATGCATATTAATATTTAACCAGTGGAGAATTGAGAGAAGAAAAATCTAACCATTTACCAGACTCTGTCACAGTTGCATAGAAGTCTGAATTTACATTTTAATAGGCTGAGGTAAACAACAGATGCCAGGCTAGGGTCCCTTCCAGAGGCTACTTAGAATCCTGAAAAACAGAATAGAAACAAAGAAAATGGAAACCAGTACAGCATATACACTCAGTGACTTCTAGCCCATGTATGCACAGCACTGGCTAGGTGTGGGTCTCCTTTCAGCTCGGCCCTGCACATTTTGCATGTGAAGAAGTGAATGTTTCTATGTAAAGCACTCTATGTGAAGTATGACTATGAATGTACTCAAAGGAAGGCACAGGCCTCAAATCCACATTTCTTTTCATTCCTGTGAGAAGCGTTTGATGTGACTGCCCCTGCTTTTCAACCAAAGTCAAAGGAGACCAGACTAAAAGGAAGCCACTGACATTTCAGATGGTGTTAATTCAGTTCTGTGGGCTGGAGGACAAAGATGGCTCAGTGGGTAAAGTACCTGCCACTAGATCTGACAACCTGAGTTTGCTCCTAGGATCCTTGTGGGTGGTGCTGGGGAACCAGCTTCTACAAACTATCCTCTGACTTCTACTCACTTGAAATATCTAGATATATCTATATCTATATCTATATCTATATCTATATCTATATCTATATCTATCTATCTATCTATCTATCTAGCTAGCTAGCTAGCTAGCTATATCTCTATATCTCTATATCTATATCACTAAAAATTAGGTGTCTTTAATAACAGAAATTCATTCTCTTGTAGTTCTGGAAACCCAAAGTTCAAAGTCAAAGTGTTAATAGGGTTGGCTGCTTTTGGAAGCACAAGGGAAATCCGCCACACAGTTCTTAGCTTTGAGCTACTGTATGCGAGCTTGGACCCCTCTTGGATCTTGGCATGGCAATCATGTCCTCCTCTGAAATAGGAGAGGACCTTGACCGTGGGTTTCAGACCCTGGCAAGCTGACTGAGGAGTGTCTCCTCTCCAAATGCTCCATCGTGTGCTCCAGAGGTTTGGATTTAGATGTGTCTCTTCTGGAGTACTGGCACCTAAAGCCTGCTGAGAATTAGGATTACGCCTTTGCAAATGTGCAGACATAAGAGAAAGTCAGAACACAAGCTTGTTATCTCTTGTGGATAGCCAATCAAACTTTGCAGCAGCAGCAACAGCATCATATCTAATCTGGATTTCAGGTCAACTTCTGTATCATCTTCCGCATGAATGGAAAAACTCATTCTTAAATATAAAAAAAAAATTAAACCCCTGAGAAATTTGATCAATTATGGACAGCTAGAGTGTGTAACTCTTCCCCTGTTCCAGATTTGGGAAGATTATAATACATTTTCAATTAAGAAAAAAATGTACTTAAATATATACATATTAATTTTTGATTCGATTTAAACAAACTAGGTTGTTGAAATCAACAATTCTAATTAGTGTGTTGATTAAAAAAACAAACCAAACCAAAACCCAAAACAACCATGTTTTTACAACTATTTTTATTTAGGAAGATTTGATTGATATTAAGTTAATATATTACCTTATATAATATATAAACCATATAAATATATAATTATGTAAAAATATAGTTTTGTTATTTTGTCATGAGATAATATTTGCAATGTAGAATATGATAAAAAAAAGATGTGCAATCAGCTTTCAGTGACAGAGCAAGTCATGCATATTTAATTTAAAAGGCTAAAGGTGTATCCAGAGCTCAGAAGGAGAAAGTGAAAACACGTCCTATCACCCTTCAATTCCCAATCTGTATATAAAGAAATGATAATGTCTTAAATACAAAATGACTACTGCATTTTAAAATTGTTTGCATATAAAACTTCCTGCTTTGCACAATGTTTGTAAGTAGCATGGCATCATTATTGACCTTTTCTGATATTGGTGGACTTCGCATACATGGGCAAGAGGAACTTTAGTTTTAGCCTACATAACTGAGGTCCGTGAGTATGTGTGTTTATAGAAACAGAAAGATGAGGCGAGAACAGATTCATAACTATTTGTTTCTAAATAAAAAGGGGTGGGCATCTAATGTGGGAATTGAAGTTGTAGAAGCAAATCACAGCACACAATACTCATCCTCCTCATCAGCCTCTGACTTTGTTACCCTTGCTGACCAGCTAGCCCCAGGGATCCTCATGTTTCCACCTTCAGCTCTAGGACTACGTGGCCACACCCCCCATCCAGCTTTTAGTACAGTGCTGGGACTTGAACTCAGATCCTCAGGCTTGTATGACAGGCACTTTTCTGAAGGAGCTTTCTTCCAGTCTTCTGTGTGGAGACTCAATGACTGCTTTTGTGTTGTTGCTTGCTGTGGACCTGATTAAGTTGTTTATAACATTATGTACACTGGGAGGGGAGCAGATGGGTTCAAGATTTACAGATTTTTGTTTCCTGGATTCCCTTATGAGTATCTGGATTTCATCAGTCTCTTAACAGCTTCTATTCCACTTACAGTTTAATTAATTTTCATCTTTTCTATATTCAGTTAGTTCAAGTAGAGTTTACAAACAATCAGGTCTTTGTTTGGCTTTGGTTATTGTTCTCTGACTCTCTGTTTTAATAATTTCTGTCTTCGTCTCAGTTCTTGTGTCTACTGACTTTGGCTTCTTGTTTTCTGGGAACACAGAGGTACAGCATTACATCATTTATAAAACCTCTAGTTTGTAAATGTAAACATCATAACTGTATGCTTTGATCAGAAGCGTCTTAGTAGATTCATTGAATTTCTGGATGCTTGCACTCCCATCCTCATTTAATTCTAGAAAATTAGAAAAATTTTGTATCCCTGATTTCTTTAATGAATTTTTTCATTCAGAATGTATTTTCCAGTTTCCAAGGTTTTATATAGCTTTTTTTTTCTTTCTCTTGGAGGCTTCTAGTTTTCTCTTACTGTGGATTGATAAGACTCAAGGGATTATTTATTTATTTATTTATTTATTTACTTTGTTAAGGCTTGCTTTGTGGATTGCAATGTGATCAGTTTTTGAGACATTTCATGCATCGCTGAGATGGATGTATGGCCCCTCTCTGTTGGACAAATATTCTGTAGTTTCTACAGTTTTTTTATGCTATGTTTTATCGGAAGTTCTATATAAAGATGAGACTGTGCTATTGAATTATACTCCTGTAATTATATCAAGGTCTATTATCTCAAATATCTTTTTGTGTCTATTTTATGGGATTGGTAAACCCAAGTTCCAGAGTACAGATATTTATTATTATTATGTACACCTGTGAATAGTTCTGTTTATTATCATGTGGAGCTTCTCTGTCTTTTTGGCTAGCTTTGTTCTGATATCTGCTTTATCAGATGTGAAAAGAGCTACCACAGCAGCTCATGGCCTCCGTTTGCTTGGTAGGTTGACTTCTATCTGTTAACTCTGGGTTTGGGATATTTGTTCCAGTGAGGTTTGTTTCATGAAGGCAGTAGGTAGTGAGGTCATGTTCTTTAATCTAGTCTAGTCTGAGAGTTGAGGCTATTTGCATTTAAGGTTATTCTTCTGATTTCCTGTAGTTTTGTTGATTATGCTGCTTTGTTGTGTTTTGTTGGCCTTTCTTTTCTTCTTCTTAGTATGTAGGGTGTTGGTTTATTGTTCCAGAGTTGCCAATTCCTCCCGGCTTCTTGTTCATCTGTTTCTCTTGTGAAATGTTTTCTTTCTTGCCCGCTGATAGATGAGATTCTCTTTTTCTTCCTTTGTGTACAAGTGTTCCTTTATGTATTTTCTGCAGTACTGCCTTTGTACAATACTGTTATTTTTTTTTTACCTCAACTTGAAGAGCTAATTCTGATTGGTATAGCAATCTCATTGATATTTGCTTTCAATATATCAACATATTATTCTATACTTTCTGGACTTGCATGGTTACTAATGAGATACCTGATGGTTCTTTTGATATTTCTGCCTTTGTAAATGAGTTCAAGTTCCCCCTACAGCATTTAGTGATCCTTGCTTTGTGTTTTTGACATCTTGACTATGATGTGTTCTGTAGAGATTCTTTTCAAGTCATGTCCCTTTGAGGTTCCAACTGCTTCATGTGTTTAGATGCATTTTTCTTCTTTAGGTTTAGGCAGTTTTCTGCCATTTTAACAAATACATTGTCTATCTCTTCTAGTCCAGATATTATGATCTTTTGAGCTCTTCAAGGTATCTGTCTATGTTCTTGGATGCTTTTGTCATGTGCATTAATATTGTCATCTATGTACTTCTGAAAGTATCATTGAATTGATTTTGTCTTCTATACCTAAAATTTATTCTTGTTTCTTTTCTTTTTGAGGTTGTAATAACAACATTTACCACTTCCATTTTCTCCTTCCAAATCTTTCCATATGCCCTCCCTGTTTTCCTTCAAATTTATTGCCTCTTTTCTCATTCTACTAATGGTTCTTGCATGCTATTGCACACATATGTGTACACACACATATATTACTAATAGATAATCTCATACACACATATAAAACTAGGAGATAATCTCATCCCCAGGGAGGACCAGTTTTACCCGATTGCCTTAATTCTTTATATATGGCTGTGAGGTCTAGTGGACTTTTCCACATCTACATTGGCATGTCCACTGGTGTCATCCTTGTGCAGTTCATATTTAAACAGTCATGTTGATGAGACTTTATGGTTGTATCTTCTGCTATTACTAGGAGATAGTCTCATAGCAAACTCCCTGATCCTCAAACCCTTGTAATCATTCCCCTCTCCTCCACAATGTTCCCTGAACCTTAAGTGTGGGAGTGCTTTGTAGATATACCCACTAGGACTGAGTTCCAGAACTCTGCATTTGTGTGGTTCTGTTTATTCTGTAGTGGTCTTTGTCCATTGCAGAGAAGTATCCTTGATGAGGGGTGAAGACTATACTTATCTATGGGTAAAATGACAAGTGTTTATAGATTGTTGTTAGGGATTATGATAGTTTAGTCAATTAGCAACTGCAGATACTCTTCCAATAACTATGAATTACTAGCACTGAGTAGTTATCAAGGTTTCCAGTCCCATGTATGGTTTCCCTGTTGTGAATTGGTTGTTAAGTCCAATAAGAGCTGTTGGTTACTGCCAAGGCATGCATGCTGCTAGTTTGCCCTTAGGGCCATGGTACCGTGCTGTTAGGTGATGTGATTCATAGACACCAGAGCTGGGCAGGGCTGTTGGTAGCTTCCTTCCTTTGGAACGTATTTGGAACGCTAATTTGCTGAAAGGAGTCAGTTCCAGCTTAGGGGTATCAGCCCTTTTCTGAAGTTCATAGTTTCTTCAGTAATAGGGACATACATTCTATCTCTGGGTGTGTGTGGGGGGAACCAGAGGCAATGGTAATAGGCTGTATGTATAATAGGGGGTCTCTTGGACAGCCTTGACCAACATATGAGAAGAAAGCTTCTCAGGACTGGTTTTTGGTTTCATTGGGTTGTCTTTGGCTTTTGGAGGGAGCACTGTAGGGATTGATGAGAAATATCTCATATATATAACATATATATTTATATGGTTATATGTATTACAGGGTTTTCTTAGGTAAACAGTTAACAGTGTGATTCCTTGTGGCTTTTCCAGGCATCCTTATTGTTAGTTCCCCTCCCCATTTCTTCTGTATTTACCTCCATCCACTCATTCCTACAGAACCCTCTTTCTCCAGTTTCCCACCAGATCACTTGTATTCTATCTACAGTTCTCCTTTACCCTTCTTCCCCCTGATCTGCCTTTATCTCCTTCCCCTCCCTAAAAAGACCCCTTCCCCCATTTCTCCTATTAGATGACTTGTATCCAGCT
>BTHU01000009.1:76232441-76289941 GCA_036184795.1 Tokudaia tokunoshimensis
TACTATCAGGTTATAGAAAGCAATCAAGAACATAGCAATTTTTTGTTTGTTTGTTTGTGAGTCTATGGGACCCACTAACCAACAAGGAAAGAAGTAATCTACTCCTGTCATTGGGCCTTTCATTTGATAGCTTATGTTGTCTGGGGGAGGCTTTGTTCCCCTTCTCTATTATAAAAGATCTCCATTTAAGCTACATTAATAAGTATATGTATGTGAATGTAATTTGGGAAGTCTATACAGTAGAGGCTTTCCTATGACCTTTTCAAAGGTTGTTAGAATTGTTTTCCTTTCCCATTCCTACACAGTTCTCCCACCACTGACCCCACCTAACCTTTCTTGCTCCATCATTGTCCTATCTTCCTTTACCAAATCTGCATTCTATCTCCCCTCTTTTGAAAGGTCGTGGCCCCTTACTAGTTTCCTGACTTCTGTGGCTTACTCAAGTTTTTTCTAAAGACTCGAAGCTAACATTCATACATGAGTGAGAACATAAGCCATTTGTCTTTTGGGATCTGTGGTATCCTACTCAGAATGATTATTTCTCACTCTATCCATTTACTTGCAAATTTTATAATTTCATTTTCCTTACAACTGTATAATACTTCATTGTATTGTATTGTATACGTTGTATCTGTACCACTTCATGGAAGAGGAGGCAGAAAGTCGGTAAGGCCCAGAGGTGGTGGTGGTGGCTATAATGAAACAGTGTTTTCCAGCTACAACTGGGAAGTTACCCACAAAACCTCACTGCAGCTCTGACTGCATGCACTAAAGCTATCTAAGATCAATCTAGATAATATCCCAGCATGAGTAGAGGAAGTGTCATGAAGTTCCACCCTTAGCTAAGGTGGTATCAGCAACTGGTGGATGCTGGGAAAGGGAAAGTCAGTTTTCTTCAGAGACATGACTCCAGGGAGGCTACCTGTGCTTAAGTAGATGGCCGCACACATTCAGGTAGCACTGGGTTGACTCAGTAGGTTTAAAGAACAAATAATATTGGGATGGGTAGTGGTAGTGTAGGCGTAGGGAAGTAGTGTTGGAGGGGATGTAATAGAGATTGTATTTGATCAACACATTATTTTTATGTATGCAATTCTGAGACAATAAAAAGGGGGAGAATCTGTAGTGAATGCTTGAAATGTCAGCACTTGGGAGGCCAATAAAGGGAATTTTCTACAAGTTTGAGATTAGCCAATTACTTGCATCTCAGTTTCAAGAGTAAAACAATGAACTCCAGGCTAACCTAAGCTATAGAATAAGATCTAGTATTTAAAGAGGGGAGTGGGATGGACTGTTAATAAGGTAGAGTTTGTTAATAAAGTAGTGATCTGGTCTAAGTGTCCACACCACATCTTCTTCCTTCACATAGATCCTGGAGTGGCAGTTTCTCATACTTAGGACAGCATGATTTGGAACCTAAAGAATGACATGAGATCATACTGATTGGCTACCAGCAGTCTCAGTGCCTAGGAGACTTGGAAAATTGGAAGACCCTGGATTATAGAAGGCATCTTTGTGGCCTCAAGGCTAGACTGATGACTTTGAATGGGAGAAGCTTAAGCCTGAGACCTGTCATTGAACGAAGCACTTGCCGCTCTTCTCCAGGGGGCAGTTGCTCAAGTATGCAGTGGGCCATACTTAGGGATGCAGTTTTTCAGAAGTCACCTCACCAATTCAGGCCCAGTTTCTCTGTTCCTTATTCCCCTGGGACAGGAGTTCATAGTTTCAGAGAGTCCCTCAGAAACATGGGCCTAGAGTTCAATTACCAACTTGGAGAGTCCAAAACTTTTCAGTTTCTTAAAAGGTTAGCAAACTTTAGGGGGCATCAGACTTCTTGTAAAATTAATAACAAGTACATTTATTAAATCTGGATGCCAATTTGCTAATTTGCCACAGGGAACAGGCTTCGCATGCCCAAGGATACTTGTATCCAAGGCAACCTCTCTTACAACAGCAGAGTACAGATAGAGCAAAGGGAAGGAGTGGGGTGAGACGCTGTAGTCATAGTGCATCTTCTGCAGCTTTCAGAACGATGCTCTAGTGATTAGCACACCATATTGTTCTCTTAGGGTGGTTTTACAGTAAATGCTGTTCCTTGATTTTCCATTTTTCCAGACTCCCAGCAGGCCTGTCAGGAGAACACATTGCCTCATATTGGCTGCAATATAGTTAAATAGGTAACAGCTTTTAAATTGGATTATCAACCAATGCTGCTACCAATTACCCACATATCAATATCAAGTCATTTGGGGTAAATTAATTTGGTCTGTGGGTTACTCATCCATTATTGATTATTTACTAGATTTAACTCTGGAAAGTAACTAGAGTGCTTTATCACAGCGTTTACAATACACCGTAAACTACTCAGCCCGTGATTCTCAGACTGGCTGCATCGGGGCTGCCTACAGGCTTGTCAGAGACTCAGGGTGATGGGCTGAGCCCCGCTGAGTCTCCAGGGACAGAGCCCAGGAAGTGACTGTGAGAACTGCAGTAATGCTTACGGGCATGAACTGAACTCATGAGTTTGAATCCTGCCTGCAACACTGCTGGGTACCCTTCACAAAGCTACTTAACCTCTGAGATGTTTGTTCCTCATCCGTGAAATGAGGTCAATAGTGATTGTCACCTCGAAGGGCTCAGGGGGATTATGTCGTTATGTACATGCTGAGGGTTGAACGGTCCTCAAGCAGTAGGCATCTTCCATGTTTCTGTCACCCTTCTCGTCATCCTGGATATGGAAGAGGAAGATGCTGGACTTGTATTTATTTGCTCTGATTCTCTGAGTTCTCAGACTCTCATCAGCGTCACAGCCTCCAACAAATCACACTTGGTCTACCAGACTCTACTGGTCTGGTCATTCTCTTTTTTCTTTTTTTATTCCTCTGTATGTGTGTGTGTGTGTATGTGTGTGTGTATGAGTGTCTGTGAGTGGTGTGTGTGTGTGTTTGTGAGTGTGTGTGTGTGATGTATGTGTGGTGTGTGTGTGTGATATGTGTGCATGTATGTGATGCGCACATATATAAATTTATAAATGTATGCATCGTGGTGTATATGTGTTAAGTTGGGAATGTGCCTCTAATCCCAGATCTCTCTGCTATGGCTAGTTCAATAGCAGGCTTGCTCAGGGGACCTACAGGTCTGGAAGAACAGACTGACTGGGTCCATACTCACCAGGTATCTATACAGGTTGTGGGGATCCAAGCTCTGGTCCTATCACTCACATGGAAAGCGTTTTAACTGCTGAGTCATTACCCCAGCCCCTTGTCAGCCTTTCTCACATTGCAAACCTAACTCACACACAGTCCAGCTAGTGTTTTAACACAGTTTAAATGGATATACTTACTGTGCTACAGATCCCAGGCAGCATATCTGTCCTGCAGGTCTGAAACTAATTCACCTATGAATTATTTTATTTTATTTTATTTATGGGTTGGTTTGGTTTTGTTCCTTTTTTAAAATTCTTTTTACTTACTTCACTTGACATCCCCACTCACTGCCCCCTCCCAGACATCCCCTCCCACAATCCTTTTCCCCACCTCCCCTCTACTCCTCCCTTTCTCCTTTGAGCAGGTGGGACCCCCCTGGGTATCCTCTTACCCTGGCACTTTATGTCTCTGTGAGACTAGGTGCTTCCTGTCCCACTGAGGCTAGACAAGACAGCCCAGTTAGAGGAATACACCCCATGTACAGGCAACAGCTTTTGGGATAGCCCCTGCTCCAGTTGTTTGGGACCCGCATGAAGACCAAGCAACATGTGGGTCACCTACAGATTGTAACGCCTCACCTTCCTCTCCCAGGCTGTGGTTTTCATCAGTCTATTTTCTGTGTGTGAGAATATGTCTACGCCCCTTACTTTACATCCATGAAATGGGACAGTACCCATGCTCCTTTTGCCAGCTTATTTCACCTCTTACAATGTTTACCAGGCTCATCCATGTGTCCGTGTTTTCTTCTTGTTTGAAAAGATGCAGCATTCCTTGTATGGACATAACATGACTTGATGTAACATTTGAGAGCAATCAGTCTTTAGATATATAGTCAACGTATATCAGACTCTTGTTCTGTTGGGGACTCATGAAGGGAAGGGGCATACAGTAGTGACAGCAGTGTACATCAATCAAAGCGGAAATCCTTAAGGTTGGGGCAAATCTTTAAATAGTGAATATTGCTTTATTTTCTCTGGAGAACCCAATCCATTGCACACACACACACACACACACACACACACACACCTGCCACCACCACCACCAAAGTTTATGCCTGCCTGTGCTTCTGCCAGTAAATGCGTCACAGTTAAAACCTTGCCAATGCTAGATACTCTTTTCTAATTTAAATATGCTGTTTCAGTAAATAAAGCCGGTTATTGAACACTTACATGTGCCAGGCACTGTGCTGGACCCCTAGAGTGTAATCTACATGAGACAGCGCTTTCTATGACACAGACTGCACGAACACCGTGGATTGAGTGTCGTTCTGATCGGGGCCTTGCAAGGTGGCATGCTACTCAGCAGGTGTTGCAAGCAGTTGCCAGGCGATTCAGAGCTGGCAGCAGACAGCACCAGAGAAGGGGAGTCTGAGTTAAGTTAAAACTCGCAGGAACCACCTGGGCCTCCAGCTGAGAAACTGTGATCCTGGGAAGAGAATGGAAAATCCCAGAGAAGTGTTGAGAAGGCATTGCCTGTTGTCTTTTATTGTTGTTAGTTGGGAGTTCCTATTTTTGCCTTTTAAAGGTTCAAATGCGCACATATACTCCGCCTCTAGCTGTATGGATATCTTCTCACATTAGACAGCTGGTGATTGGAATTAGAAACGTCTCCCACACATTCAAGTATTTGAACATGTACTCCCCAGTTAGTGGTATATAATAGACAAGTTAAGGGGTCTTGCAAGAGCAGCCTTGCAAGAGGAAGTACGTCACTGGGGGGGGGGGCTTTGAGTGTCTTCACCACATTTCCGGGTTACGCTCTCTGTTTCCTGTGCGTGAGATCAAGGTCTGATCTATGTTTGTTGCTGCTGCCTTCCCCCGCCTACCATTATGGACCAGAAGCTAAAATAAAGTCTTCACTTTGTATGTTACCCTTGGTCACGGTATTTTATCACAGCAACAGAAAGTGATTAATACAGAGATATCTCATCCTCTGGTTCGTGAATTTGTAATAGCTCTTTGGGACCTAACATCTTTTGCAAACTGTCTATACTCTTTTGTTTATTCTTCTTTTAAAGAAATCTCCGTCTTCCCCCCGCCCCCCAGCTTTGGAATTTCTAAATTAAGTATATGAACTCAACCACTTATACAAAATTATTTCTTCTAGTTCTCAATTTTATTTTAATATTGTTTATGGTCTGACTGATGACAGAAGTTTAAAATTTTAAATAATTTTATTTATCAATCATTTAAACATAATATCCATCTTCGGTTACTTTGTATTAAGATGTGTGGTGCATATGGAAAGGCTTGTGGTTTATTGAGGTTTGACAAATACATACCTCATGTAACCCTGCCTGCAAACCAGATGTGGAATACTTCTTTCCCTGGGAAGGAACCTCATACCCTGTTCCCGTCTATTCTCTCCACATTCCCTGGCTAGTCCACAGACCATTGCTGCGCCGACTTCCATCACAATTGATTAACATTGCCTCTTTGAAAACGTCACATGCATGGAGTCATAAGTAAGCACTCTTGCCTGCCTGGCTCTGCATGCAATATTTTTGTCTGTCACCTTTAGTGTAGTATGTGTGTGGCTGTTGAGAGTGAAGCCACCATCTGCCTTTTCATTTGGACTATGAGTATACTTTCATTTGTTTACGGATAAACAGCTAGAGGGAAATTTCTGGGTGACAGGATGAACATTCATCCTTACACAAGGTGACTGGCTTTTTTTTTAGGGTGACTGTAACATTTCCTCTACACCAACAAGAAAGAGTTCTTCCCACTGTTCACGTCCAGCATGCACTTTTCCTGTTTTAATTAACTTTTCTATGAACTCAGAGGCAACGGGCTATAATTAATCCTTCCCGGGGAGTTGCCACTTGTCTCAATAAAATTCATTAACTAATCCATGATGGCTTGTTGCTTTAAATACCAAAATGAGAGTGTATATGTTTCCCTTCCTTGGACATTGCCTTTAGACCTTCTGCTTTCTCTTTGTTGCTTCATAATACATGTTAATTGCTGATAGCGAAAGTCACTCTCCTGCACTTTTTTTTATTCAAAAGATTTCTAGTTATCCTCGAGCATTCAATTTTGCAAGATGTTCACAGTTTCTAAAAATTTGATTTTTGTTCGTCAAGTGATGATGGAATAGACAATGAAGTCAAAATCCTATTCCGGCCTTCTGAAAATTGTTGCCTATGAGATAATAACCTAAATTTACTTTGTGAAATGTCTTCTTCCTGACTCATAATAACCATATGTATGGATGGAGTGCAATGTGATAATTCCATAAATGCATTCTATGTCTTTTTCATGTTGGGATAATTAGCACTTACATCTCATTGTTCCTTGTGTTTGGAACCTTAAGACTCTTCTAAGAATTCATAAAAATCTGAGGGGTTGGTGTGAGTTATAGTCATTGTGTGGTAGAGTGTCACAGCTTGCTGATTCTGACTCACTGTATTATAGAACCCATGGTCTGACCCCTCCTTTCCCTTCTAGCCTTCATAGCCTCTAGTGATTAATACTTCACTTCCGGTGCTCACATCCCAGTCAGAATGGCTATTATCAAAAAGTCAAATATAACAATTATTGGTAAGGATGCAGAGAGAAATATAAGGAGCTTATATTCTGGTGGAGAGAATGTAGATTGGAGAAGCCACCCTTATGGAACACAGTTTGGAAGTTCCTCAAAACACTAGCAGTGTGTCTATCAGACACTTTATCTATCCCACTTCTAGGAACGTATGCAACAAAAAAATAAATCAGCAAATCAAGTCATACCCATGCACCCATGTTTACTGTAGCAAAAATTGAGATATGGAATCAATCCTGTGTTCACTGGGTTATGAGTGGATGATGTGTGTGTGTGTGTGTGTGTGTGTGTGTGTGTGTAGTGTGTATGTGGTGTATGTGTGGGTGTGTGGTGTGTGTGTGTCTGTGTATGTGTGGTATGTGTGAGTGTGTGGTGTGTGTGGTGTGTATGTAGAGGGGTTCTTTGCCATGAAAGAAAAAAACTTTATTTAATTTATATGAGTACACTGTAGCAATCTTCAGACACACCAGAAGAGGGCATCAGATCCCATGACAGATGGTTGCGAGTCACCATGTGGGTGCTGGGATTTGAACTTGGGACCTCTGGAAGAACAGTCAGTGCTCTTACTCACTGAGCCATCTCTCCATCCCCAAAAGAAATATTATAATTTCATTTTAAATGGGTTTTTTTCTCCAAATGATCATTTATGACTATATAGTTAAGAATCTTGACTTTAAAATTTATTTTTAGTTATGGGGTAGGGCAGGTATGTGCACAGGAGTGTCTTTTTCCTGCAAAAGCAAGGGATCTCTCTGAAGCTGAAGTCAGAGGTAGTTGTGAGCTGCCTGAAGTGGATTCACTGAGCTATCTCACTAGCTCCGTTTTGTGAGATGGATGGAACTGAAGGACAGGGTGTTAAGCTAAAAACACAGATTCAGAAAAGCAGACACCATGTATTCTTAGCCATGTGCAAAAGCAGATTTCTCATTTCTTTTAAAGGAAGCATTATTATTCCAGAGAAAATTCAGGAAAGGTGTGAAAAATTCCATATCTAGTTGGAGTTCAGAAGCCTTTTTAATTAGAGCCTCAGGCATCATGGGAATTCCTATGGAAAGTAATTTAAAAGTCTATTTTGGGAGGCAAATTTACATTTCTTGTTAATCTACTCCAGATATGGCTTTGCTGTTCTCAAGGCACTTCACCAGACCTGCTCATGTGCTACTGGCCTCAGACAGGAAGTCACCTTCAGAGAGTTCAAGCTTGCTCCCAACAGATCGCTCCCAAATACCAAATACACACACAACACACTCACACACACGTAGAGGTTGCAACTCTCCCTTCAAACCTCACAGCTACCTTATGGCTATGGGTCTCAGCTTTAGGAGAACATGATTGTGACTCAATACAGAAGAGTACATTTTAGGGACTATTTCTTCCACTGGGGCCCATTTTTAGAGATACCAATTAAATCTAAAATAGATATTGGTACTATACATGTAGTTGATTTTCTTGGGTTTTTTTTTGGGGGGGGAGTTGATGTTTATTTGTTTGCTTGCTTTTGGGGGGAGAAACCAACCCCCAAAATTACAAATATCAGAATGAAACTGATTGTGTACCACTCCTAGGATTGGGTGATGGTGTAGCCAACATCAGACTAAGCCACCAGAAAACTAAAAATGGAATTACCATGAGCCAGGAATTCAAGTACCGGATATATACTGGCAAAGAACTGCAGCAGAGACAGATCTCTGTAGCCCAAGCTTGTGGTAACATTGCTCATAACATCTATGAAGATGAGGCAGCCCAAGTATCCATGGACCGATGACTGGGTAAAGCAGATGTGGTGTATACATACAAGAAAACAGATGTGGTGTATACATACAAGAAAACAGATGTGGCGTATACATACAAGGAAACAGATATGGTGTATACATACAAGAAAGCAGATGTGGTGTATACATACAAGGAAACAGATGTGGTGTATACATACAAGGAAACAGATGTGTACATACAAGGAAGCAGATGTGGTGTATACATATAAGGAAACAGATGTGGTGTATACATACAAGGAAACAGATGTGTTGTGTACATACAAGGAAGCAGATGTGGTGTATACATACAAGAAAACAGATGTGGTGTATACATACAAGGAAACAGATGTGGTGTATACATACAAGGAAACAGATGTGGTGTGTACATACAAGGAAACAGATGTGGTGTATACATACAAGGAAACAGATGTGGTGTATACATACAAGGAAACAGATGTGGTGTGTACATACAAGGAAACAGATGTGGTGTATACATACAAGGAAACAGATGTGGTGTATACATACAAGGAAACAGATGTGGTGTATACATACAAGGAAACAGATGTGGTGTATACATACAAGGAAACAGATGTGGTGTGTACATACAAGGAAACAGATGTGGTGCATACATACAAGGAAACAGATGTGGTGTATACATACAAGGAAACAGATGTGGTGTGTACATACAAGGAAACAGATGTGGTGTATACATACAAGAAAACAGATGTGGTGTATACATACAAGGAAACAGATGTGGTGTATACATACAAGGAAACAGATGTGGTGTATACATACAAGGAAACAGATGTGGTGTATACATATAAGGAAACAGATGTGGTGTATACATACAAGGAAACAGATGTGGTGTATACATACAAGAAAACAGATGTGGTGTATACATACAAGGAAACAGATGTGGTGTGTACATACAAGGAAACAGATGTGGTGTGTACATACAAGGAAACAGATGTGGTGTATACATACAAGGAAACAGATGTGGTGTATACATACAAGAAAACAGATGTGGTGTATACATACAAGGAAACAGATGTGGTGTGTACATACAAGGAAACAGATGTGGTGTATACATACAAGGAAACAGACGTGGTGTATACATACAAGGAAACAGACGTGGTGTATACATACAAGAAAACAGATGTGGTGTATACATACAAGGAAACAGACGTGGTGTATACATACAAGGAAACAGACGTGGTGTATACATACAAGGAAACAGATGTGGTGTATACATATAAGGAAACAGATGTGGTGTATACATACAAGGAAACAGATGTGGTGTGTACATACATCCACTGAGCCTTGGGGACAAACGGAAATAGTATGCAAACTACAGTATGGTTGATTTAGAGCCACAATTCTCAAACTGTGAGCTGAAACACTTTGGGGGGGGTCTAATGACCCTTTCATGGGGTTGCATATCAGATATCCTACATATCACTAGAAAAATTACAGTTATGAAGTAGTAACAAAAATAATTGCATAGGTGGAGAATCACCAAAACATGAGCAACTGTATTAAAGGTCTGGAGCATTAGGAAGGTTGGAAACCCCTGCTCTAGAGGATACTTTGCTATCACAATAAACCAGTCACAAGAGGATATAGATACAGCATAGTATGAGTCTGTTCATACGAGGTGCTTATCAAATTCATAGAGAGGAGGTAACATCGAGGAGGCCAGAGGGCTGCAACAGGGAATAAGGGGTTACGGTTTAGTGGAGTCACAGACCAGGTTTTCCAAGATGAATAGACTTCTTGGGACGATGGAGTGGGGTGAAAACCAAGAGTTTACTTAATGACATGACACTGATTATTTTAAATATGTTTAAGCACGTCATGTAGTGTGGGTGGAGGTGGGTACCCAGAGTCCCACCAGTTGCATGGCCTGTGTCCATGTCTGTGGCTCATATTAACACTAAAGACCATGCAGATATCCCTTGTCTGGGCTGCCGCCTGGGTCCAGGTTGATGTCCCAGTGCTGTCCAAAGCTGGCCCCTCTCCTCACTGGCCGTGGCACTCTGGACAGACACCGGCTGCAGCCCTCAGGAATGCAGGTTCTAGTGGCAAAGGTTCAGGTGATCCAGCCCCTAGGATGTGAGAGCTGGAGAGCTGGTCCTGCCCCTTGCTGACCTCAGCATTGGGTGGCCTAGCCCAAGCAGTGCACCCTGGTGCTGCAGTCGTGGAAGAACTGGTGGGCTGACCAACTCGGCTAGCACCCAGTCTGAGATCCAGGGCTTTGAGTGGACTCACTCCAATATATACCCCATCTATGAACCGCTGGGCGCATAAAGGGACAGGTCCCGAAGATCCAAAGGTGTGTCTTCCACAACAAGATGTTTTCTATGATTAGTTTTTTTCCCCCCAATGGGGGATGATTTGCATGTGTGTGTGTGTGTGTGTGTGTGTGTGTGTGTGTGTGTGTTTAAAATGGCAGGCTTTCCATTATCAACAATGTGCCATAATTAAAAGCTAATTTGAGGCAGTATAGATGATCTAACTTAGGGGAGGAATACTTGCCTAGCATTCACTAAGCCTGCCTGCATCCCAGAACTACCAAAAGGGTCTAAAAAGAGGAGGCAATGGAAAGGGAAAGAAAAAAAAAAAGAAAAATGAAAAGCAAATTTTAAAAGTAAATCGAGATTCTAAAAACTATTTAGGGTCATGTTATTCACTACGGTGAACTATGAAACAAATACTCTCAAATTGCTTCCATACAGAGAAGGATCTAATGGGCCATCTCTCACTCACTCTTCCGCTCACTGTGGACGGGTTGGGGTGGGCGGCTTATTGAGTCTGCTTTATAGAATCATCCTGGAAGCTGCACTCTTCTACCTCGCCTGCTCCCTGCCCTTCCTCACTGGAACTATTTCCAGCCAGTTAGGGGAGGAGTCGGCAATAGTGTTCAGATAGGCTTTGTGGGTCTAGGATTTAAGGATCTTAGAATATAAGACTGGTAGATGCAGTTCTCAGTCTGTCCGTCACGACCCCTTTGTGGGTCAAATGACCCACTCTCACGGGTGTCACCTAAGACCATCAGAATAAAAAGATATTTACATTATGATTCATAGCAGTGGCAAACTACAGTTAGGAAGTAGCAACCAAAGTAACTTTGTGATTGGGGATCACCACAACACGAGGAACTATATTAAAGGGTTTCAGCATTAGGAAGGTGGAGAACCACTGTCTTAGAGTGTAGTCACTTGACATAACCATAATCCTGACAAGCCCTCTGTAACAGGGACATGCCACTGCAAGGCATGCTGGGAAGTGCCTCTAGGAGGCAGAAGACACATTTATAAGAACATAGAAACGTTAAAGCTAATTTCTTAGATAGTAATACGTAGCTGTACGAGTGTACTTAGTCAATAAGTATTTTGATAGGATGGCACGTGAGGCTGAGAGGCACGCGGCATGGGCGGAAGTGTCCGTAGGGCAGTCGGGACTCGTTCCTTTGCTGCATTCAAGGTAACATTGATCCCAGGGGCCCAGCTCCGGGTGGAACGGGAATGGTGTAGGAGGTTTGCCAGCGACTGAGTCACAGATGTATGTCAGTGAATCATGATTGGGTTTCTCTGTTAGATTTCTCTTATTCTCATAATTCACATGGGAGCTAAAAGCAGGGTGCCTGCCACCTCAGCTGTTAAGGGGAACCACACCCCTCAAGGGCGACAAGCACTGATTTTTCCATTGGTCTTCTATGTCTATTTGTAAGTTCCAGTTTGGGTTTAATCTTTTATGAGAGAAAATGTCTAAGATGTTAGAGATTTCATCAAGTGTGCTTGCCTTGGCCAGGTGTGGTAGTGCAAGCCTGTAACCCCAGCCCCTATGTTGCAGAAGACGCAGGATAACTGCTTCAGATTAGAGGCTGGCCTACTCTGCCGAGTGGCTAGAAGTTGGCCTGCTCTTCTGAGTGAGGTTTTATCAGCTTAGGATCTGGAATAATCGATATCCCTAAGTCGTTGTGAAATGATGTCATAAGTTCTCACCCGTTTCTGGCTTGGCTACCTTGCAACCCAAGACCTTATTGCTCTCTATAGTGATATGCCTTTGAATAATTATTGAGACCATTATTTAAAACATTAATTTCTACAGAGACTATGGTAGACTTAACCCAGTGAGAATCTATTCAATGACACAGTTTCAGAGATGGCTACTTGGCCCCTCCCCAGGTCTGCCTGATATATAGAGATAAGATCTGAGGGTGACATATGCTCTGTTTCTGTATGGGATTGGTCCCTACCAGAGACTTTGCTTTCGATACTTTTCATTCTATGAGCCCTTCTTAAGTACATAAAAGAAATTTTGACATTGCTAAGCACTCAAAATATTATCCAGTATATGAATCATTTCCTACCGATACACAGGGTGCCTTCTCCAGTGGAATTTTCTGATGACAGATGAATTTTTGCTTTAAACATTTAGTTATGTATTTATTTACCAAAACTCTGTGTGTTCCCACTGTGGACCAAGTACCATGAAGTTCCCAGAGACATAGCAGTGAGTAATTATAATCTTCATTCTAATCCAGTTCTACACTCTAGGAAGAAGGACAAATGAAAGGTGAAGCTATGCTTAGTGGTAATGACACCAGAGGAGACTGGGCGAGGTGCCATGCTATGGTATGGGGCAGTCTAGGAGGTCTTTTAGAAGAGGACATGTGCCATACTGGTGTGGGGTAAAAGGTTCTCTAAGTCTGTCAAACTTCAAGGCACAGATGATGGATGCTACGTGGATGGCAGAGGACCAGTGTGTTCTCGAGTGCACTTGCATCCAACAAAACCTGTCCCAAGGACAGAAGCAAAGAGCTGTTGTTCTTAGGTGTGATAGATGTAGGTCTCCACAGAGGACTAGCAACAATGGAGCAATGGATCTGCCCACCCTTCACAGTCTGTGTGCGTGAGAAATCATCTTTACACTGTGCCATTCTTTTTCTCTCTGTTTTCAGGTACAAATGTAGATTTTAGTGTTTTTTAATTGTTGAGAATTTCATGCAGGTAGATAATAAGATAGGATTGCATCTAGCCCCACATTTCTCCCTTCCAACTTCTTCTATGTTTTACCCCAAAATAGATGATCTCCAGGCCTCACCTCTTACTAAAGGTCTCTTGGCAGTGGATGGATAGTGGTTGGGGAAGGGAGTATCCTTCTTTTCTGAGGATGTGCCCACTGTTAGATTCCACACGCTCCACTGGACAGTACCACATACTTGCACTGTAGTCAGCATTGACTAGATTTTGTGGGTTCTTTTTTTTAAAAGGCAGTTGCGATTTTTAATGACTCCTTAACAAGGAAAACAAAATTTCCTATGATAAAAGCAGTGTGAGCAAGTTCTGCACCTATATTGGGTTATAATTCTTGAGCAATGCTACAATAGTTTCTTTTTTTGTCATCTCAGAAAACACAAATCCTACAACCATTTTAGTATTTTGATGTATCAAGCAAAGCACCAACTTGGAAATCACTAAATGTCCTTTGTTTCTTATTGAAAATTTTATTTTCTTGTATAACACGTCTAAGATCAATCATAAATTCTGTAATCATGTCCACATAGGTAGTAAATTACTTATAAGTAGACTTACACTTATAACCACATACTTACATGAAGGCTTCTATTCTTGGCTTTGGTAGATGGCTGTATTGGTTGGACATTCTCAGTTCAGGTAAGGAATAGCTTATTATTTTTTTTAAGGCAGTCTTATAAAAATCTCTTTAGAAAATCAGGCACAGTAGATTTAACTTTAATAAAATTTACTTCTGCTTCAATACACTGACAAGAGTAGATGTAGTTTGCATATTTTGGCCTCTTACAAAACAAATGCAAAACAAATGTTAAGTTCAACTTGGTTTGCATGGTGCAGAGCCATTTCCTGGAACATGCAACCATATTTATATTTCATTAATACCCCATATTTGAGACAGAGCTTGCCCTGGGACATGTTGCTGCTGACTCTTGATTGCATTACAAAAGTATGAGAAAAAGGAAGGTGATAAAATTACATTTCTGAGAGGTGGGAGGAAAGTCATCACTCAGGTGGTTTTATGGGAAGAAGAGATGTAGCTGGGATCTTCCTGAGAAATTCCATGGAAGTAATGAAATTACAGTCAGAACACCTCCAGCTCCTGTGCAATTTTATACTTTTGTACATAGCGTTTGCCTTGTTTTGGCCAAAAATGGGTAGATAACTTTTTAAAGATAAAATGACCGGATACTCTGCTCTTTGAATAGATACAATGTCCTTCGAATAGTTCTGCAACAATGTGTCTTCCACACATTGCTGGGGACCCAGGAAGTATCTACATGCTTGGCATTTGATAGAGTCAAACAAATGTTTGTTCAAAGGACAGACAAAAACAAAGCCCAATTAACTGACGGCTGTGCTTAGCAAAAAGGTGATTCCTAAAGAGCTTTGACCAGGTGTGTTTCTGACATTGCTCCTTAGAGGTAAGCATGTGTTTCCAGTTTTACTTTAGCAAGGAGAGTCTATGGTGTTAGAGTATATAACAATGAGCAGAAGGGGAAAGCTTTGCAGAAAAGACTGGAGATGAGCCCCTTAGAGGTTTCTTGGTTGCTGAATCTGCTACCTCCATACAAACATACAACATTGCTAGAGCTGAATTTAGTTTGTGGTCCATATGCTTCAGAGATGTCACTTTGAAAAGACCCTGCTTTGCAAAGCATGGGTTTGACCTTGCCATTTCCCTCTATGGTTATTGTCTCATGGCCCCGGAATCCAGATGCCTTGGCTCAGCATGTATTTATTGATCATCATGTGGCTTCAAGGAAGGCATCTATGTGTTATCATCTTCCTGACAAGCTTCAACACCTCCCCCCACCCCAGAGATGAAACAGGGACATCACAGATCACTGATGGCCCAGGTCTGTTAGAGTATTGGAAAGCTAGGATGTGCATAGAAACTGGCTCCTTTGGGTGGTTTTAAAAGCATTTTAGAAACTAAAATTCGGCCTTAATGTCAGTTCCCATCAATCCAGATCAATAGGAGAATGTGAGTTGCTCCCATGTAGGTGCTCCTGTGTAGGTTCTCCCATAGAGGTGCACCCATGTCGGTTCTCCCATGTAGGTGCTCCCATGTAGGTTCTCCAATGTAGGTGCTCCCATGTAGGTCCTCCCATGTAGGTGCTCCCATGTAGGTGCTCCAATATAGGTGTTCCTATGTAGGTGCTCCCATGTAGGTTCTCCAATGTAGGTCCTCCCATGTAGGTGCTCCCATGTAGGTCCTCCCATGTAGGTGCTCCCATGTAGGTCCTCCCATGTAGGTGCTCCCATGTAGGTTCTCCAATATAGGTGTTCCTATGTAGGTACTCTCATGTAGGTTCTCCCATGTAAGTGCTCCCATGTAGGTACTCTCATGTGGGTGCTCCTATGTAGGTGCTCCCATGTAGGTGCTCCTATGTAGGTGTATATAATTAGGATAACTCTTCTCTCTTGTGTCTTAGCTTCTTCCCACTGCACTTCAACTTGCTGTGTATCCGTAGTTGTATTTGCTTTTTTCTTCTTTAAACCAAAGAATGATGTGCTTTAAATATATCAGACAACAATTACTCTTGAAGTAGATTGGAGCTCATCTTGTTTTTATGGCGCAAAGTATTCATTTCACAATCGTACGAGTTTGTAGGAGGAAGTAATTTTTAGGAGTCACTGTGTTAAACTACAGCAAGGAAACAAAGTGTGGACTAAACGTAGCCAGAGCCTCACCCTGAGGACTTGCTGGTTGATACTGTGCAGTTCTCCCCTTCACCTCCAGGATCTCTGGTCAGATGAACTGTGTTTCATGCAGGGAGGAAATTACACTTAAAAAGTAGCATTGTCTTGCTCTCTGATTGAGTCTGAAACCTGGTCCACAGGAAGGAACTCATACCAGATACTATAAACCTGCCAAAAACCAAACAACCATGGCTAAGGAAGTCTTGGGCCCTAGGGGGAGAACTTTGTTTAGCTAAACTGTCAAAGCACCAAGCTGCTTTCCTAAATATTATCCACAGACAAATGCTGCTTCCCCAGCTTTAATCAGAGATGCTTCATTTTGCAATTATTGCAGTGAATGAATGCAGAGACACAGGACTGTTCAAGGAGCTTGGAAGATGTGACAACTGAGCATTTATCCCTAAGCCAGGCATCTATACCACCCTTTCTACAGTGTGGGAATCATCATAGAGGAGGAAGGGGCAGAGATTGTCGCAGTCAGAAGGCGGGGGAAAAAAGATATGAAAGACCATTGTCTCCTAGACAAGGCACAGACAGTGCTGCTATAACCTTATGACAGATGTTGCTGTCTGCAATGAGCCTATACAAGACAGAACCTATCATTCATCAATCGAGAATTAACAAGGAGTTCATAGGGCCCTACTACTCTGTGTTGGCTATAGGGAGGAACAGCCTTTTCGTTTTGTATTGTTTGTTTGTTTATTTGTTTGTTTTGGTAATCTCCACACCGACTAGCCCATCACGCTCCAATAAATAGTTTGCATCTCTATCTCACACAGAGGAACCTGGTCAAACTAAGTGGCTTCAAAATGAAAGCAAAAGTCCTGAATGTAGGAGAATGTAGGATGGGTTAGAGAGTTGATAGTAATGGGTTGGAGTGGACTCAGGAGCCAGTGTGGGAATGTATAGTCAGATGCTTTATATAATGTATGAATTTGTCAAAGAGCAAAATCAATAAAATGAAAAAGAATGTCAAAGGAAGGACATGAATGTGGGAAGGGAACCTGTGGCAAGGAGGTGAGATGAGAAAGGGGTGTCAGGGAGATGAGAAAGAGTTTGTCACAGTAACCATTTCACACGTGTATGAAGCTGTCTAATGACAAATTCAATAATCACTTTTAAAGACTTTTAGAACACACTTGGTATTATCTATTTAACTGAAACAAGACCATATTCATAAATATAATAATCAAGTGGTAGAATTTCATGACATGACATCTTATGTAATACAAATGTAGAGAGCCCAGCATGCCAAGCAAAGGGAATTAACAACTGCAGAAGACTATTACTATCCTCTCGCTAATGTTCCTACAGTTTAAGACATCTTAGGCCACAGTTACTCAAGACTGTCATCACAGCCTTGGCTGTGTGCTGCTTTGCCTTTCTCACATTCTGAAGCAGCCCTAAGTTTTAGACACCTTTCTGGTTTTGGAGTCAACAGAGGGGAGATGTAGATGCATTTGTGTGGGTATGCAAGGGTCCCCTCGATCATGTAGTCATGAGTCCTGCTGTACTCTATGGAGCCTGCCATGGCTGTGTTCAGCCCAAAGAACTCACAGAATTCCACGTTTTGGAATCCTGGCATATGAACATC
Source organism: Tokudaia tokunoshimensis (assembly GCA_036184795.1). Taxonomy (NCBI): domain Eukaryota; kingdom Metazoa; phylum Chordata; class Mammalia; order Rodentia; family Muridae; genus Tokudaia; species Tokudaia tokunoshimensis. The sequence continues at coordinate 76,250,278 of BTHU01000009.1, forward strand.
ACCAAACAAGGCACAGAGCATCTCCCATCATTTCTAGAATTCCGATTTCTTTCACATCAAGTAAATAGTTGGAACAGTGACTGCTACTATCATTTATCTATCTGATGTGATGTGGTCCTCTGTTAAACCTACTGTATAGAATTCAAACATCCAAAATCTATAGCTTCTCATACCTCCAGAATCTGTGAGATTCACTCTAAATCTTGGTCACAGAATTTCACACTGTCAGCTGCCTCAAATGTATACAACAAGGGGTATCCAAGTGTTCTTTCTGTTTTAATAATATTACATCAGATACCAGGTAATTTATAAAGCAAAGAAGTTTATTGAACCCATAATTCTGAAGCTTGAAAGTCAAAATTGTATGATGACATCTGACAGAGACCTAGTGCTATGAACTGGCAGAAAAACAAAAGGGCAAAAGGGGGCAGAGAGAGGGACTGGACTGGCTTCAGAGCTACCCTGTCTACCATGGGAAAGACATGAGCGCTTCTCAACAGCCCATACACTTTCGGCACTCACATCTCTCCAGACTATTGCAGGGAGAATGCAATTTCAACCTGAGCTTTATAGGGACAGCTACATTCAAGCCAATGTAGGTAGTAGATAAAATAATATTTTATAACCCAAGAAAACCCACAAAGTTTATACAGTACTAAAATCTCAATGTAAGCGTCCCTCAAAAAGGTCAAAAAGCTTGACTTTATTCATTATGGGTTGTTCAGGGGCTCTTCTAGAACATCGTGGAAGCTAATCACACATGTGTCTGTGTCTGTATGAAAAGGGAAACTCAGGGTCACTCCAACTACATGAAGTAAGAAGCCTCAAAACCCATTCCTGGATTCTGGAGAAACAAAACAAGGTACTGCAATCTGGGTCTTCGGGGATTGACCGAAATCGTGGAAGGCTGTTGTGAGCAGCTGGGAAGTGCTCTGTGGAGACTGCTATCCATAAAACTCTCAAGTCTGGTCTCTGCATTTCACTCTCACTTCTGAGCAGAATTTCCATTTCTGTAAAACAGGAAAATTGTAGAATAAAAGAGAGATTTAATCAGGGCTAAGATGATGCTAAGGGCTTTAGGCGACAGATGCATCATCGTTTTTAAGCCATGTGTTCAATTGAATAGTTGCGACCTACTTACTTACAGATGTGTATTAGACTCTATTTGGCCATGCATCTTCTAGATAAAGATAGCCGGTCAATGCCAAAGGAATTATGTTCAGTGGGGAATTACTAAAACTTTGAATATCCATATGGTAACCTTATGCTTTATGAATTTCTTGTAGCGTGATACCATGTGAGATGCCAGAGTGAGTATGTGTTGGATAATAAAAAATGTGAGTGAATAAAATCCCCCAACAGTTCTGTATTCCTTCACTTTAAAATAATTATTCTAGTTATATATTAGAGACAAGCTTAAGTTCAGTGGCTAGTGTCCTCAACTGTAATTTAGAGATCACAGGTTTGAGCCCCTTGGCTCACTAAATGGCTGGCTTTAGGCAGATGAATTTTCTGACTCTAATTCTTAACTCTGAGACATTGAAAGGACATCATTGCTTTTACATATAGCCCACAGTCATTATAGTATACTTCACTCAGCGAAAAACCACCTCAGGCTCAAGTCAGTAACAACTGCTAATTTATGAGTTCATTTAAATGTCAAGGCCAGTTTTAAATGAGGGCTGGCCTAGAGCTGAAACCCGAGCAGCACCCAGTCTTGAGCTCTTGTTTTTCTGACTGTGAGGTAGACCCATGCCTGAACAGGTTCAGGTCACTGTCTCATAGTGGCAAGATGGCTGAAAGCAGCCCCAGTGAACAGAGGGGTGCCTTGCTCAGAAAACTGAATCACAGTTTTGAGGATTGATTCAGACAGCAAATTTTGGACTTCTGGTTGATCTCTGAATAGATGTTACTGAACATATGAGTGACGTATTAACCATCACACCTGGGTTCTATGCCCCTTCTTGGATTCAGAAATGGAGCTGAAACCTCACAAGGTCCACAGACCAGAGTATAAGGAGAGGGGGTTTTTCCAAAGAACGGTCATGTAAATACAAGAACAGATGCTCACCAGGTAAAAGCTGCAACTTTCTGATCTTCATGTCTCTACTACTGAACAGAATCTTTATGTTCCCTGAGCCTAGTGATGAAGTAGTCAGAATGCATTTACATCCTAGAAATGTTCCTGCTACCATGCATGACTGAGAGAAAACCCCAAATTTTTCTTTCCCTCTATTTAATTCTACCTAAAGCAGAATAATGACTTCATAATTTTCAGAAGGGCAAAAAGATGCTATTTTGTTGTTGTTGAGCATTTTAAACATGAGATAAATTGTAAACATTATTCTCAAAGCCTGAGGTCTCAGATGCTTTCACTGTGCATTCCTTTTACCCTCTGAATGACAGATTATTCCCATGCAATTTACATTGTTCTGGTACAGATAAAATTTACAAACATTAATGGTTTTTGATAAGTTCAGCAAAACATGGATAACTCAACTGAACAAATATAACACCAGTAAAAAATTATAAAGGACAGATATTTTAGATGAAAGTGCAAATAGCATCAGCCATGAATAAATAGCTTAGGGTCCCTGACTACCAGGATTGCTGTCAAGCACACAAGGACTGTTTCATCAGGGCTTCCTTCTAGAGAACTGGCAGTAGAGGGGACAGTCAGTAGCATGAAGTCACAAAAGCGTAATGTTGCTCAGATTTCCATTCAGTAATCTCTTCCCTGTACAGTCTTAATCCAGCCTATGGCTCTGATGAGCATCCTCATGCTAGCTAAATTCTGAAAGCATACTTCCAATCCTATGGTGCCACAGATGCAAACTTACTCTTGCTCACTCCTTCTTCCTGACAATGCCAAAAGAAATTCCTGTTGCTCCGTGTTTCAAAATACATCCGCAACCCAGCATTCTCAACCCAATCAGTATCCTCAACTCATCAACATCTTCAACTCATCAACATCCTCAACCCAGCATCCTCAACCCAGCATCCTCAACTCAATCAGCATCCTCAACCCAATCAGCATTCTCAACCCAATCAGCATCTTCAACTCATCAACATCCTCAACCCAGCCACTTCTTCCTTCTAGTCACAGTCTCTTTAAACTAGTAATACCCCTTGCTGAATCTGCTGCAGCCTTCAGAGGGATCTTTCTGCTCCGTATTCATCCTCTTCTGCCTTCCATTTATTTTTTTCCAAAATAAATAGCGTTTCCTCCTCCTTTTTTTTCTTACTCTTACTCATTCTTAGTCTTAGCCCTAGCCCTAGCATTAGCATTAGTACTGGTATTAGATATGGTCACACTACCTAGCCCTGGCTGGCTAGGAACTTTTTATGTAAACCAAGTTAACCTTCAGCTCCTATAGCTTCTGTTTCCCCAGTCCTAGGATTAAAGGCATAAGCTACCACACTACAGTAAATGCTTTAGAACATTGGTCTTCCTGTACCACATTTCCACTCAGCCAAACTTTGCAGTGAGTTTTATGTTTAAAGTTGAACTCTAGCTGTTTCTGTGGCCCAAGTTATTGATTATCTAGCCATGTCCACCCATCCCCTCCCCTTGGGTCTTTCATCTTGTCTGTGCTGCTCCTGGCAAGGCAGAGGTTTGAGCTTGGATTTGGTGATGGCTCCAAGCTCTTTTATGATGAGAGTGGAGAGCATTCCATCTCTTGTTATCTCTACTTGGAATTCTCATTCCTCGAGCTCCCTTCTGAATCTATCTTTCTCTAGGAGTCAGCCCTCCCTGACCACATGCTCTAAAAAATTGTTTAGTTCAACATCACCTGGAGCCTGTAATCACTTTTAACATATTTATTCTCATCTTTCCCACTACAATGCAATTTCCAAGATGATAGAGAATCTAATTTGACTCTTTATTCCTTGGTCTATGCTTAGGATAGTACCTTTTCACTCATACATGTCATGAGCTAGCATTAAGTTATGGGAAGAAAGAAGCTGGGAAGAGGACAGAGAGGGAGGAGGGAGGGAAGGAGAGAGGGAGGGAGGATGTGGGAGAAGCAGCAGGCATTTGGAATTCCACAGAGGAACTTGGGATAAAGCTGAAGGCATCAGTGGGAGGACCCTAGGCTTGTCTCATCCCCCAGGGGCAGCACTCTGGCTTCGGGTTCCTTTGTTACTCAGGAGGGATTCTTGTTTGTACCGCTTTGAGTTCTGTCCATGGAAGACTTACATTCAATGTATCGTGTTTCTCCATTATTCCGTTTGATGCAGTGTGAATAAACGTCAGAGTATTGAATGGAGTAGAAGAAGCCCCCCCCCCAAAAAAAAACACATTAAGAGGATAAATGCAAGAGAAGGGACAAGTATTTGGAAGTGGCTTGAATATTAAAGACAATCTTAGTCCCAAAGATCAACTGCACATGCAAGTGGAGAGATGAAAATGATGGGATTTAAAGAGCGATTAGTCTAGAAGAGCCTGGTGTTTTTTTCAACTACCATGTCGTGAATTTTAAGTGGAATACATTACATATCAGCTTTACACAGGCTGAGCTGTGGTCCAGGAAAGATTCAGGAGAGATGCCTGCTTTTCACGGCCAAGGATCTATTTCTTTCTCATTTGAAAGATCTTATTAACTATACAAGAATGTTAACACACAGGCGCATGTTTCTAAGAGTGAGAATTGTTCCCCTGATAATGAGGCACGAAGCCCCGCCCCCCTTAGGAAGGGCATTAAACTGTTGCTCACTTTCACAATGACTTTATCAAAGTAAAGTCTTCTGTGGCCGGAAAGCAGAAGCATAGGCGATGGATGTAGCCTCTACCTGCTGAAAAGCCTGCATCTCTGTAGCTGCTGTGGAAAAGGTCACACTTCCTTTCCAGCAGCTAAGTGATTTGAATATAAATAAGCAACGTTTTTCTGCCTGTCAGTTCCCTCAAGAATATTTAGTGCTGTCTCCTTTAATGAGCGCTCATTACAGATGAGTGCGAGGGAACACATTTAATCAGGGTAATATGGGGTAATGATCATGTGAATGTCTTCTCATTGGGTCCTGCTCCATCTGTTCCAAGCCATTTGTCCATGTAAAACTGTCAACATTTTGAGCCACTGACTGACAGGTGAAACCAAACGTGTATGGTTTTCATCCCGGCGCCGGGGATTCTCTGATTGCTTTCTTGTACTAAAAGAAACCTCCTGAAAGACCCAACGGGGCGCTCTCTCTCTCTCTCTCTCTCTCTCTCTCTCTCTCTCTCTCTCTCTCAGCAGCTTTTCTTTAATTTGTTTCATTGATCATTAATATATTTAGCTCTCTGTTACCTAGTACAACAGTGCAGTCAAAGGCTGCAGCTACTTTGATTGACATAGTAGGCTCCTAAGAGAGACTGCAGGATCTGACCCTGGTTTTTTTGAACACTTGACAGGCAGCTTCTTGGTGATGAATGAGTCATTCAATAGCAACCCCATAGTTTCTGTCTGCTATTCGCAGACACTCTTATTCAACCATCCCTTGGTATAAGATGTTCCAGGCATGGGGGTGTAGTTTTGTGACAGAGCCCTTGCCTAGCTAAAGCACCAATCAAGAACCACCAATAAAATGACAAGATATGCTTTTGGGGTCATGGGTCAGCTGGTAAAATGTTTACCTTGAAAGCACGAAGACCTGAGTTCAATCCCCCTAAGAACCCAGGTAACTCAAGTGGTGGCAAATGCTTGTAATCTCATAATCAGAGAGATGGAATCTTTCTTTGGAGCTCACTGAAGAGAGCCAGCCTAGCTGAATCTGTGCATTGCAGTCCATTGAGAGACCCCGTTTTAAAAATAAACATGACTGGGATCCTGAGGAATAATACAACAAAGGTTAACTTCTGATTTCTCTTCATACATGCACATATGTGCACATGGACCTGTGCGCCCATGCACTCGCACACTTATCTACACCTTTACATACCTGTACCTCTACATACATGTACATCTGCATACACATGCACGCAATCCAAGAAGACATGGTGGCTCAGACCAGTTGGTGGCTGCTCTTGTCCCAGGGTGACATGCTTTTGATAGCTTTGGTCATTGAAGAGAAAATGACTGTCTTAGTTGGGGTTTCTATTCCTGCACAAAAAATTCCTGAGTTGTGTACCTGTCGGCTAGGAAGGGAAAGTTCGAAATGGTGATTGCAGAGTGACTTGTGTCTCACCCTCTGCTGTGTTGAGTTTGGGTCTACTTCACGAGCCAAGTGACGAGTGGATGAGTCAGTGCCTGAGTGACTGCTGCGCTTAGGGGAGATCAGACATGTTTGCAGTAGAGTGCCAGGTACACTAACAGAACGCTTGAGTGAGAAAATGAGGAAGTCCACGGGGCTTTGTGGAACTTTCGACTTCATTATTCCATAGATGCGTGCTACTCCACTTTGCTTTCCTAGACAGCAAAATGCAAAATAAAAGTGATTTCCACTGAAAGTCCTTCCTTTCGACAGAGGAAGAAGAATGAGTCTTATCCCATCATCTTGCCTCAACTTGGATTTGTGCAGGAGCCTCCACTCCTAAACTGTCTCCCTTGACGGCTGCTTGAGAGCTTTCCTGTTGGTTCCCTCCACCTCACCAAGGACGAGGCAACACTACATGAAACTTAAGAATTCACAGAGCTATAGTGTCTTAAGGAGAGTGACTATCATGTGCTTTTTCATCCTTCTTCTTCTAGTTGTCTATAAATAAGGTTCTGGTGAGAATCCTGTCTGACCCCCTGGGGCGAAGTAACATGTATCCAGAAGGACTTACACCTCTGTTACAGGATCTGGTGAGCATTTTTACTAAGTGCTGAGATGGAAGTTTTAATTTGCCCAACATTTATAAACTGTTCTCATTTTTCACTCTGACGATGAATTCTCTAAGGAATTTGTATTAAACACAGGATTCACTTATTGTACCTTTAGTCTTATATCTTAGTTAGAGGTGCCATCGATGTGAAGAGACACCATGACCATGATAGCTTTTATAAAAGAAAATATTTAGTTGGGTCTAGCTTATACTTCAGAAATTTAGTCCATTATTGACATGGGGGAACACAGGCAGACATGGTGCTGCAGAGTATCTGAGAGGTCTACATCCTGATTGCAGGAAGCAGGAAGAAAGAGTGAGCAACCAGGCCTGGCTTGAGCTTCTGAAACCTCAAAGCCCACCACCAGTGATACACTTCCTCCAATAAGGCCACACCTACTTAAACAAGGCCATATGTTCTAATCCTTTCAAATAATGCCTCTCCCTATGAGCTTATTCATACTATCACATCTTCAAGCAACACCTGGAAACTGCACTGTTCATGCTTTTGTTGGGACTATGGTTTTCAATCATAGTGATTTCTGTCACCAGAATCACTTGATACTGTCTGGAAATGTCTTTGATTGTCACAGGCTGGAGATGTGATGGTATCATCTAATTGGCAGAGTCAAATCTGAGAGCCATCCTAAATTGATTACATGGGCGTTCCCTCCGCCCACCAAATAAAACAATTTTCCATTTCAAAATCGTTGAGGATGAAACCAATATGGGTTAGCTCAGCAGTAGCACTCTCTAAACATTACAATGCCTGCTGTTTCACTCTAATCTGTGGGACAGTTATAGCAACCCTTCACTTGTCCCTTTAACTCCTAGCTATTGTAAGGTTTTCATTGTTTTTGAACGAAAAACAGAGCAAAGATTTCAAATTCTGGATCATCAGCAGATGGTGACTCAAACGATCCTGAGCGATGTCTTCATTTCGTTAGGCATGACTTTCCTTAGACTTTGCCCAGTGTCTGTACATATATGTAAACTGTATTACTAAGCTTTGTGTATTTATATGTTACATGTTCATATTGAGGGTGCTCATTTGTGTGGAAACCAGAGTCCAACCATGGGTCTTACTCCTCAAGGATATGGTTCACCTTCTTTTTATGAGATCTGGCTAGGTTCAGCTGAAATAGCTTTGGCAGGAGACCATTAGACTGGATATTTTGCTAATCTGGCTGACCGGCGAACCAAGGGATCTGCCGTCTCTGTTTCCCTGATGCTGGAGTGCAGATAAGTATGTTATTGCTCCAGCTAGCAGCGTTCTTAAAACTCTGACTTCTAGGGATTGAACTTAGGTCCCCATGCTTGTGCGGCAAGTACTTCACCCACTGATCCATCTTCCTAGCACCTTTTTAGTCTTGTGTTTTATCATGTACAACCATGTTTATACCTGTTTAACAGTGTTTGAGGTGGTCCTGGGTTGCTGACTCTGTAGCCTAGAGAACTAATGCGTAGGAAACTTACATTCCTACTCCTAGGACATCTCTGTGACAGAGGTGATTTGTTTTTGTATGATGCTTGAGGATGCTTCATTAGCATTAAGTAGAATCATCATTAAGTAAGGCTAGGCATGGAAGGAGGTCCTCGCTAGCTACCTGGAGGCATCTGGTTGCATGATTTACTTGTGATGACTTTGACACTTAAGCGGACCTGAGAAATGCAAAAGCTATCAGTAAAGCACAATTTGTTTCTAGGGTATCTCTTCCTTATTTGACTGTCTTTGAGTTGAGAAGGCAGCACTATAAACAAATGAGCCCCACCTTCCTCTTCCATTGCCTTTGTGTTAGCATTATCTCCAAAGGCACCTTGGTCTAATTAAAAGAAAGCAGAAATCACAAATGGCTGAGACTGTGCAGAACTCTATGTATTATTTAAAGAAGTCATTGGCTTTTCCTTTTTAAAAATGATGGAAGGTCATATGGTCTTCTTCCTTCTGGTCGTGGTGGTGCAGTTTTTCACTGGGGTCATGGCAAATGGTCTCATTGGGGTCGTCAATGCTATTGACTTGATCATGTGGAAGAAAATGGCCCCACTGGATCTGCTTCTCTTTTGCCTGGCGACTTCTCGGATCATTCTGCAGTTGTGTATATTGTTTGCACAACTGGGTTTATTCTGTTTGGTGAAACACACGTTATTTGCTGATAATATTACCTTTGTCTTCATTATAAATGAGCTGAGTCTTTGGTTCGCCACATGGCTTGGTGTTTTCTACTGCGCCAAGATTGCTACCATCCCTCACCCGCTCTTTCTGTGGCTGAAGATGCGGATATCCAGGTTGATACCATGGCTGATCCTGGGATCTGTGCTCTATGTAACTATTACTACTTTCATCCATAGTGGAGAGACTTCAGAAATTCCTAAACAAATCTTTAGAAGCTTGTTTTCTAAAAATGCAACTCGGGTCAGACCAATGACTGCCAGGCTACTCTCGGTCTTCATCTTTGGGCTCACACTGCCCCTGCTCATCTTCACTGTCGCTGTTCTGCTCTTGATAGTCTCCCTGTGGAGCCACAGCCTGCAGATGAGGAGGATGGTGGGAAGCAGGGAGCCTAGCACACATGCCCTCATCAGTGTGATGTTGTCCATTCTGTCATTCCTCATCCTCTATCTCTCCCACTACATGTTGGTTGTTCTGATCTCTACCCAAAGCCTCCACCTTGGAAGCAAAACCTTTGTATTCTGCTTATTTGTGATCGGTATGTACCCCTCACTGCACTCGATTGTCTTAATTTCAGGAAACCCTAAGCTGAAACGAAATGCAAAAATGTTCATTGTCCATTGTATGTGTTGTCATTGTGCAAGAGGTTGGGTCACCTCAAGGAAGCCAAGACTCAGTGACTTGCCGGTGCCTGCTACTCATCACTCAGCCAACAAAACAAGCTGCTCAGAAGTCTATATGATGTCATCTTAATTGTCCAGTCTGAGGCTTAATCCTTCCGAAGAATTAAATTGATCATCAAAGCCGGACACATGTTGGCGGATGACATCAAGGCCCATATCCCAGTTGTCATGTGGAAGCCTCACTTTGCAAGTTAACGTCATTGAGAAAGCAGGACAAATGGAGTCTAGGTCTTTCTGTATGAGTTGCTGCAGTGCATGTGAATCTATAATTTTCTCCAAGTAAAGCACTTAAAGAAGAATAAAAGCACAAGACTGAACTTACAATACCAGAGGGGCAGAACACTATAACATGCTGTGTTCTTTGCCTAGATTCAGACACTGTCCCAGACTTGAACGGGTTGAGTGTGTGTATCTTGATTACGAGGATCAAGAATATCTTTTCTGGTTGTTGTTGTTGTTATTGTTGGAATCACATAGAATAAGACTACTCTTCTTCTTAATGTAATAAAGGAAGCTGAGGGCAGCCAGAGCTTCTCAGTCCTCGAGAGCATGCTCATCTACTCCAAGACCAGAAAACTTGGTATACATCTCACTGACTGATAAGAAGGATGATGACAGAGAAGGAGAAAGAATAGACCCACCTTGAAGAGGTAGAAGAGTAGAAAGAAGAAGACAAAGAGAGAAGAAGAGAACGGAGCTTTTCATTTCCTATAATTGCAAACCCTCAATAGACAATAGCTTGTAAAGACTTTTCATTTTGCATTTGTACACTCAAATTTGTCATCCCCACACCACATGTCTTCCTAATGAAGCAACATCAGTAGGTGTGGATGGGGCTCATGGTGTTTCCATCTGCTTGAAACACAGATACATTTTCTCTTTGGAAGATGACTTTGGTAACTCAGCTAAATAAATGTGTGTGTGTGTGTGTGTGTGTGTGTGTGTGTGTGTGTGTGTGTGTGTTGTACACAGTCAACTTCAGTTACATGCACACACTTCTAAAACTAATTTAGAATCCCTTTGTTTTAGGGTTAAATGTATAAAATGATGTCTTGCAGTTATCTTTAGTTTGTATTTCAGGTGTGATGATGTAAAATGTAAATTAAGTGGGTTTAGAGTTGCCAGTCACCAGGAACAAAGACTAAGCCACAGAGTTTGTAACCCAAGACATGCCACGCACAGAAGACATGCTTCAGAAGATGCAAAGATGAATGCAACCTCTTGGCAACAGGAACCATGGTGCCTTGCATCTTCCCATAGTTTCCGACTCAGTTCCCCAAGGAACAGAGTAGCAGCTCCCACCTTCCTCTTCTCCCTGTCCCCAATTCACACTATGTCTAGATAACCCTGAACTCAGGCAGCCAGTTAGTTCTAGAAGGAATGACACACTGCAGGTGAATATCACTCCCTCTTGAAGAAGGGACAAAGAAGGGTAGCTTGCTTTTCTTATGTCTCAAATCAAGTGATTCCTACTCTTGGTTCTCTAAGGTGTGCACTTGCGGGTGGGAAGAGAAGAGTGGGGGCACCTCCAAATGTTCAGAAAGAAATAGGAAATTGTACAATTTGCTTATGATTTGGCTTCTCAGATACCATTTTTTATTCATCTTTTCTTAGTATATATTAATTGTAGAAAACAATAGATCCTACTGTGACATTTTTATACATGTAAATAATGTCATTAATGACATCTGCTTCAATATCCTTTGTTCACCCCTTTCTCTGTCCCCTCTTCTCTCAAATAATTTCCCTTATATTTTTATGTTTTTTTAAAAATCAAGTTTCTATATGTGACAAAAAACGTGACGTTTTGTCTCCCCGAGCTTGGGTAATTTTGCATAGCATAGAGATCTGTTGTTCCTGCCATTTACCTGCAGATGACATAATTTGTTCTTCTTAAGGCCTGACTAATACTTTGCTGTAGACATTATACCACATTCTCTTTTCTTAGCATTGACTGGCACATGGATTGGTTCTTGGCTGTTGTGAACAGTACTATTTAACCCAAGATTCTGATTGTATTTCAACAACTTCTGCTTTAATACTGCCAATTAATGAAATGACGTTTAAGACATGACTAAGTGTGATGCTAATATTAGCAAGAGTTTTGGAATAAACAAAATAATAATTGTGCATTCCAAAAACATTTCACAGACTAACTTCCTCCCAAACTTTCCTTTGATGATTTTGGTTTTGGTGTTGAATAGAAACCCACTGCTCAATTTTAGAAGTGAAACGCTAACTGGCTGCGTTCCTTTCAGATAGCCTCTGGCTCATTTTTCCAGCTGTCTAAACTGTCTGTTCTTTACTTGCCCACGTGCTTCAAGAGTTCTGCTTGCTGTGGTCTGGAAATGGTTTCATTACCAGATTCCCTGGCTCCTGTGTTGGAATTCCATTGCCAGTGGGTGACTGTGTCACTAAGTATGATATTCAAGGTATTTAAAGGTGGTCCCTTAGGGAGGTGATTATAATGAGATAAGATTATCTGACTATAGCCCCCATGATTGGCCCCTGGTGGATTTATCAGAAGAGAGAGCAGAGGAGGGTCATGTACACACTTCCTCTGCCTACCATGAGATGTTGTGTATCACTCCCAGACATTGCCATCAAAAAGGGCATTGTAAGGTGGCACATTTGACATTGAACCCAACCCCAAAACCCAGATGTATCTCTTCTTTATTTTGGGGGTGGTAGTGGTAACATAACTAGTTCATGGTATACTCTTATTTGTGACGGATAATGGTTCTACAGCAAGGCGGACACTATAGCTCTTAGGAGCTATGGCCATGATATCTCCTGCATGGTCCACCATGGAATCTCATAACTGAGTTCTATTATTGTCCCTTCTGGTTAAACGTGGGCCAGGAGGAAGAGTTCTTTTTTGGAAATGGACCAACAGGAATATTCTGCTCTGTTTTGGCTAAAGAAGAGATGTGAATCCCTAGTAGAGCACTCTCCATTCTTGACCATGACACCCCCAAATCCCAGGAGATCTTCACAGCTTTCAGCAGTGAAAGATGCGAGATCAGTTGAACATTCTGATGGCTTAAATACTTGGACTTTTAAAACCATTAAATTTAAATGTATCTTTTATTCTCTAAATGTAATTGTCGTCTTGAAGGCTGACACAGTCTGCTATCCTAGGCCTTGTCCATGAAGTTTCTATTCTGTAGAATCTTATTTAGGCCTAGGATGTTTTCAGCCTCTGAGACATACTGCCTGAATAAACTCACCCCTTCCTAACTCTTTCTGATCTTTGGCTGGCTGATTTGACTCATCTGTTTTTGCTCAAAACTCCTCTCCATGCTAACTGGTTTAATCTGGTTTATTTCTCTCTCAACCTCTGACATTTTGCTCTGATTAGCCTCATACTAACTTTGGCAATATGTTTTAATTGCCTGGACCATCCTCATTCTCTGGGTACTCCTGTCTTTAACCGTGTCTAGTTTGTTCCCCCTCTGCAACCTGTCTCTGTACATCCCAGTAAAGCTCCCTCCTTCTCTGTTTCTGCACAGCCCATTAAGTAGCTTCCCTTTCTTCCTTTTTCTTGTGAGAGTTGGGCGTATCCTATTCTGTCAAATCTTTCTCTGATTCATCACTTTGTCTATCACTCAATTAGACATCACTTTCAAACATGGATGCTTCCTTGTGCAAACTAACTTTATCTCCATTGTTTGGTATGAGAGGTGAGTGCTAAGGACTGAGCCACACAACTAGAAACAAGTTTTTTTCAGTAAATAACACAATGTCAGGGTCCAGTGTGATCAAATATCCTGTAATAATTGAATGCCATAATTTGAATACTAAAATAATAATCTATAATGCCTTGTAAGTGATATATAACTCATAAATTCTTACTTATGGTAATTCAGCAACTGCTTGGTGATAGAATACTCTGGACATGGAAGTGCTAAGCAGATGTTAGCATTTAATGATTACTCTTTGACTAGAGGCTAATGACTAGCTGTCATCACTCCTCCAGACAGTTCTAAGGTTACGCCCAGTTGAATATTTATAGTCTTATTTCTCAGATTATAGATATTCTAATTTTAAGCGTGGGTAATATGGCCTTAAAAATTTTCCCACATATAACTATACCTCTTTTGAATGAAACAAGACAGGTTATCAGAAAGATACATGAAAGTCAGAGACCCTCCACATTGTGTAAATTGACTTTGATAATCAATGAGATGACAGATATTTTAGACAGATGGCACCATATTGGAGACAAATCCAAATGGGCTAGTCAGGGAGAGTTACGTACTTTAAATGGTCTTCCTAGTAAACGAGTATAGAGTCTGTTTTTATGTATCATATTAACATTAGAAATGTACCCCTATCATCATCATCATCATCTGCCTCCTCATAACTGTAGACTTATCAAAAACCTTCATGCCATAGACATACATGTCCCAGGAAGAATCACAATGATGAGTGTTCAGGAGCTTATGCAGGTTTACAGCAACACAGAGCCATCACATTTACTGCCTTCTTGACATACAAATGAACATCCCTTTCTTGGCATATTAAACCATCTGATACATCCCCCCCCCCACACACACACCTTTTCAATATTAAATAATGTTCACTTTTAAGACGTGATGTTAACATCTGGATTTGTGGCTGTGGCATCTGGAGCTATTTAATCTTTTCTGGCTGAGCATCAGAAGTTGGTGATTTCATCCTATCTTGTAAATCATATTCAAATCAGTGATGCAGACACAGGTTTCCTCTTATTCTGCACTGTGTTTGTTTCCCTCTTAAATATCATTGAATCAGTGACAAGGCACCGGCAGCCTATTTCTTTTTTAAGTGACTGAAGGTTCATTTAGTTTTCCCCACAATCCATTGTAACTGTTTCTGTGTTTGAGGATGCTATGGACCTCTGAAACAGATCCCGTTAGCCTCTCTGGCTTAAACTCTCCGTCAATTTAGGAATATAAATATGAGGTTGATATGTAGAGTAGAGTGTGCATCTGGGAATAGGAAGGGACGAAGTCTGGGAGCCAGATTGAACTTGGTTCTTGATGAGTGCCCACTGAACAAGCCAAGCTTCTGAGCCACAGAGAATGTCCTGATAGGGCAGGCAGGCAGAAAGTGTCACAGGACCCAAGGCAGTGGCTACAGGACCTCATGCTGTTGTAGATGAGTGACACCAGCCCTTCCACCTGGACAAGAGATGCTTCTCAGTCTTCCTTCACTTGAAATGGCACATACTGGCTTTAGAAACACTGTCCTGGTCTGACTATTGATGTAAAAGCTCAGCTTCTTCATAAATTCCCTAGAACATTCATCACTACTGCTCTGAAAAAGCAAATGGATGTTCTAAAATGAAACTTTCCACTTGGGCCACAAGGTGTGAGGTTGGGGAATACACTCAAAGAACCAGCTCTCTAGGATGAAGCAACCATGAGTTTGACATGACTTGTATAGTGCCATTAGTCCATAGGTGAGTCAAACCACTGAGTTTACGAAGTCATAGGCTTGTTGTATTGGCTCTCCTCATAAAAAGGACTGCACCTGCTGATCCAGGTCACTGTGGCAGAATTTGAAAATCCTGCAATCAGAAGTAACCCTCAGTTTCCCTGTCTGTAAAATGGAAAGAAGGATGATGATAGAGTGAATGTAACAATCTCTCAACCCCATGTTAGTACAAAGAACATCACTGATAAGAGTGGGGACAGCTAGAATGACTGGCAGCAGTGTCATATGTGACGGTCAAAGTATGGGAGTAAGTTCATGGCCTTGTATTTTTCAGTTGTAATTGTTACACATGCAAATGCACATGTCTATTAACACAACATAGTGAGATCAGTTAATATGACTCATATGTGTTTAGGCATAACTTCTGGAGAAGAATGGTGTCTCTCTGTAATTCTGTGTCCCTGTTTCTCTCTGTGTATCTCTCTTTGTGTATCTCTCTCTGTGTCTCTGTCTCCTTCTCTCTGTCTCTGTCTCTCTGTCTCTCTCTGTCTCTCTGTCTCTCTCTCTCTCTCTCTTTCTCTCTCATTGCCATAATCAATTGCCTGTGTCTTTTCTTCTAGGGGATGGCAACTATAATTAAATAATAAGAGACCAAGAATTTGAGAAGAAGTCAGAGTAATATGGAAAAAATGAAGGGAGGAGAATGATTTAAATACAGTATTCATAAAAGAAATTTTCAAAAAAATATATCAGTGTGGGAACAACCTGAATGCCCATCAACAAGTCAGGATGTGTCCATCCCATGAGATATTATTAAATGTTTTATTAAGGGATAAATAAAATATTTGCTACAGCAAGGATGAACCTTAAAGATGCTATGCTAAGAAAGACAGACACTGTACAATCACATATATGATGTTCATAGAAAATAAAATTTCCATGCAATTTGGCAGGTGCTAAAGTGGGAGAGGAAATGGGAAGCCCGTGCTTGGTGACACAAAGTCTCTGAGATGATGAAAGCTTGCAGAAATTGATGACATATGGTTATACAATACTGTGAATATACTTAATGACACTAATTTGTTAGTTGAAATGCCAAATGTTGCAGTACATATAATGTGTGTGTGTGTGTGTGTGTGCGCGACATATGTATGCCACAATAAAAATAATTCTACCATGAGAGAGAAGAGGATAGGTTGGATGAATTTATACCACTATGTCTGCTCATGAACAATCACAGTCGATGACACACAGTCAGACCTTTATAAGTCCTCCCCATGGGAACCAGCATGTGTTCAGCTAAAAGACAAAATTAGGAGCTAAACAGACAATTGCCATTCTTTTCCACCACCACCACCCCTTTTATTTTTCAGATAGAGTTTGTCTGGGCAGAGTTTGCGTATCCCTGGCTGTTCTGGAACTTGCTCTGTAGACCGACAGAGCTGGTCTCAAACTCAGGGACCTACTTTCCTCTGCCCCCTGAGTGCTGAGATTAGTAGTATGTGCCAGCCTGCCTAGGTTCATGGCCTTCCAAGATGTATAGGTGCATTGAGCATGAGAATAATGCCATGGTTATTGAAAATAGTCAGGAAAACTTAAGACCTTTAAAGAGGGTTGTCTTTCAAAGGAAGATATATTAAAACACATCTCCAGGATCAAACTCAGAGAAAACTAAAAGGAAAAATTCTCCTTTTCTTTTCCCCTTCCAATCCCCCCCTCTCCCTCTATCTCCCTCTCTCCCCCTTTCTCTCTCTCTCTCTCTCTCTCTCTCTCTCTCTCTCTCTCTCTCTCTCTCTCTCTCCTTCTTTCTTCTATTTGTGGCTGCAGGAGGTCAGAGAACAGACATTCTTTGCAGGTAAATATTTAATTATCTCTGACTGGTACAAAGTGACCAGGTTCTGACTAAGGATGGCATGTCTCTGAGCATTAGAGAAGGACACATTTCCCTGGGTGAGACCCCTTCCCTGGGCCAGGTGAACCCTCTGAGGCATTGTGTCTGAGGCCTTATCTCCAGGGAAGCTCCTGGGCCTGGATGAGAGTTCAGGCAGGGTTTGACTCAGCTCATATGGAAAACTTCACCTGAAAAGACACCTCTTCTCCCCTTGTGGCATGCCTCTGTCCCTATGTTCTGCTTCTACTAAGTCCAGGAGTCTAGCTCTACAATTCACACTACTCCACGGGAACTTGCACCCAGATCTGCTCATGTGCACTGGGAGGTGAGCAAGTCAGATGCAGGCCCAGTGCTGCCACTTCTGAAGGATTCCCTAAGGGACCAAGCATGAAGGCCTGTCTGTCTCCCTGTATCCTCAGGAAGAGAGTGAATGGATGCCTTGTGAAATAACTCCAGTGTGTTCCCTTCGTGCTTTAAATCGTATCAGAAAAAGCCAAACTAAAGCAAAGCAGAGTGGATACAAGAAGAGGCTTCCTGGGAAGGCAGCCTCAGATCCACAGAACCTAGCCTTCTAATGGCCAAGGTCAGTCAGGAGCTGGGTGACCATGTCCTGAACGGCTCTAGAACTTTATTTGACTAGGGCTGAGAGAGACTATGGAAAAGATACACAGAGAAAAGCCTGTGTTTTTGGATGGAGAAACTGCAGCATCCCAGAACTTCAGTGTGGTTATTTACAGTTGAACAGGGAGGAGGCATTGTTGTATAGGCAGTGTTATTATTAACAAGGGGACAGGCTTGGCTAATCTTAGTAGAGGCAGTCACGATAGGCAAGCAGTCTTTGGGCCACAGTCATCTGGGGACGGAGAAAATCTTGGTAGGTGTTTCTGCACACAGTACCAACATCCTCACCCCAACCATTGCTGCAGGCCCGAGGCACTGGGGTCCTTGACACAGCAGCACCTATACCATCAACACACATTCAGTCAGAACTTTCCTCACTGCCTGCACTGCGTAGCTTCTGCCCCTGTGGTCCAGACTACAAACACCTGAGCAGGTCAAGTGCATGTTGGCAGTAGGCAATGAGACCAGAAGTTTTGCACGTTTAATTAGATTATTATTTATTACACTTAGTGTAAATTAATAAATCATGCCAAAGAACATCATTCTGAACGTGTCTCCCTGAAGAACCACCAGTGTTTTTGATTTGCTGATGTTTCTATTGAAATAAGAAGATAAAAATCACTTACTGCCATTAAGGCCAATACACAAGTTTATAAATTTCCTTTCATATTTTGTGTTAAGAATTGTTATTAATGCTTCTGAGAATTACAAATACTTTATTAAGCTGACATAACACTGTATTCAGAAATAGAGGTGTTTAGTGAATGTTCATTGGAAAGATGAGTTACGTTTTGTGGTCTGTTTCCTTACCTTGATTCTACTTTCATGCTCTGAACAGTGTTTGAGGGGCATCATTATGTATTTTTTTCTTATTTTTTATGGTACCATTAGTAAGTCTCCTAGGATCAGAATGGCAAGGCCCATGACTGTGGTACTTATTGGAAGATTCATCCTCCTTGAAAGGGGATGACTTTCTTTGTGTTTCTATTGCAATGAAGGGGCATTCTAGATCTTTAGATCTTGGCCAGCACTACTAGGCTGGATAATATATTTTTTTACCTTAACGCTTGCTGATTTAATAGGTGAAGAGAGTGTGGCTTTAATCTGCAAATATCTCTTTTCAAATAATTATCAAGTAACTTTTGCCTTTCATCTTCATTTAGTAAGCCTTTTCCTTATGGCCTGGCAGAACCTAATTAGATCTTGAAGTTTTCTCAATAAGCCTCATTGCAGCATGTTAGAGACCTTCAAACTGAGCATGTGGAACATTCTGTGCATTTGACTGGAAGGCTCCAAGTAGCTATTCTAGCAGGAACATGCTGCCCTTGTGGGAAGGCCCCTTGTAGCCATAGAAGGTTGGCAACACCTTATGCTTAACATGAGATCCACTCGTTTTCATCCTCAGCTCCAGGAAAGGATGCAGTGCAAGAGGATGTTGTAGGTCGATGGGCTGTCATTTAGCCATCAGACTTCAGCTTATAAGCTCTGATTGGCAGCCCCTGTGCTGGGTGCTTGTGCTTGCAAGGCTGGGGCACAAAGAGGAGATGCTGGATTAATGCGTGATTTCGCCAAAGTCTTGGCATACAGAAAGAAGGTCATAAATATTTTAGTGATGACATGTTGTCTCTTTACTTGGTTTCTCTAGAAATTAATATCAAGTCTCCAATACAGCAAAGGACAAAAGACAACAACAATGAAGATGATGAAGATGATGATGATGATGGTGGTGGTGAGGGTGATGGTGGTAGAGGTGATGATGATGATGATGATGGTGATGGTGGTGATGATGATGATGGTGATGATGATGATGGTGATGGTGGTGGTGGTGGTGATGGTGAGGGTGGTGATGGTGATGGTGATGGTGGTGGTGGTGATGGTGAGGGTGGTGATGATGATGGTGGTGGTGGTGGTGGTGGTAGAGGTGATGATGATGGTGATGGTGGTGGTGGTGGTGATGGTGGTAGAGGTGATGATGATGGTGATGGTGGTGGTGGTGGTGATGGTGGTAGAGGTGATGATGATGATGGTGATGGTGATGGTGGTGATGATGATGATGGTGATGATGATGATGGTGATGGTGGTGGTGGTGGTGATGGTGGTGGTGGTGGTGGTGGTGATGGTGGTAGAGGTGATGATGATGGTGATGGTGGTGGTGGTGGTAGAGGTGATGATGATGGTGGCAGCGATGCCAATATTATTGTCTTGATCAAAGATCTTTATTTTTAACCTTTTTATTGACAAATATTAATAGTACATATCAATGGTATTCGGTGTGATATTTAGCTATGCATAGCATGCATTGATCATGCTGTGGACCTTTTTACCACAAACCCAACAACTCGCAACCTCTAACAATTGTGGTTTTGCTTTTGAGTTGTTGCCTTTCTCAGGATTCTACAAAGGAAGATGCATATACGGGACTTGCCTTTCTGTATCTGGAATCTGCCTTGTACACATTTTCATCCATTTCTATAGTATATGGCTGGACCATACTCTCTGTGTGCACCACATTCGCTCTAGTCATTCGTGTGTTGCTGGGTACTGTGGTTGATTCCATGCATCTTGGCTATTGCAAATGTGCCACAATACATAAGGGTGTGTGACTGCCTCTGATGTAGGGAATGTTTGCTGTGTGGAAGACAGAGGTTGTGAGAAGGAGCTTGTGAGAAGGCAGGAAATGAAGGAGAAGGGGAAGGAGACGTTGCATAGGATTCCTTGTATCAGGCATGGATGGAACTCAAGGCCTTGCACTAGAGTTAGTCTTGGTCAGAAGGAGAGAAGAATAGATCTATTAAAGGAGTACTCATGGGAACAGCCTGATACATGCTGAGCTCTGTCCACAGTCAAATAGCCTAACGCTTGGGATAGGAACCTGTGTTCTTGTCCATAGACAGCCTAGAATGTTCCACACAGCGTCGCAGGTCAAGTGTATAAGGTGGAGGGAACTTAGGTCACAGTGTGGATATAGAAAGCTTCAAGGAAAGGGACTATGCACTATCTCCTGTGCTGCAAGCATGCTTTATTTCCCAGGACATCCCTGTCCACACAGCAAGAATTCCTGCCTCCTCATGGCTTCTTTTCCTGTGTTGCTCGGAGGTCAGGTGGGGGAAATCTTCGTTGAAAAGAAACAGAAATGGGGTCTAAGCTGATTTGAACACTGTGGCATGATGGGTAATTTCTGTGGTTCTACTCACTAGGACCCAGTAGTGTCCCACTCAGCTATGACAACCAAGTATGCCTCCTGGCCCCATTTTCCGTCCTGGGTCTGCAAAGTTCTCTCCTGGTCCTAATGTGAAGCAAGCACGATAGAAGAGGTCATTTATTTTCTTTACAAATATACTAATAAAATCTGAACTAGAATTTTGCTACCTAAAGGTCCATCACACTAGGCAAACAGTCGCATAATAGAGGCCCCAGCTCATGTGAATGCTGCCTTCCAGATAAGACCCAGAACGATGCCGTTTGATGTAGAACCAAACTCTGCCATCTTTATTTCTCCCAGAAAACTTCCCATGTACATATTCTCTGTTCCAAGTCACAGCTCTGACCCAGGGACAGATCCTCTGTTCCAGTTCATGGATGATGAGCTCTTAGCTTGTAAATTAAATTTCTTCCTATCTGTATTGTCTAAGTTGTATAAATATTAAAATAATTACAATTAATAATAAACAACTTTTACTTATCTAACAGGAAAAAGAGAGAGCCCGCTTATCTAATTTCTTAAGAACATTCCTGCTCAAATGAGTTGTTTGTAGAAATAACTATCTGTTCACCTCTTGTTATTTATTGAGTCTTCTCTCCTTCCTCTCTCTCCTTCTCCCTCTCCCTCTCCTTCTTCCTCTCTCCTTCTCCATCTCCCTCTCTCTTCTTTCTCTCTCTCCCTTTCTTTCTCCCCCTCTCCCTCTCCTTCTCCCTCTCCCTTTCCTTCTCTCCTTCTTCCTCTCTCTCCTTCTCCCTCACCCTCTCCCTCTCTCCTCTCCTCCCTCTCCCTCTCTCTCTCTCCTCCCTCTCCCTCTTTCCCTCTCCATTTCTCCCTCTCTCTCCCTTTCCTTCTCTCTCCCTCCCCCTCCTTCCCTCTCCCTCTCTCCCTCTCTCTCCACCCCTTCCTCCTCCTCCTCCTCCTTCTTCTTCTTCCTCTCTCTCTTTCTCTCTCTCTCTCTCTCTCTCTCTCTCTCTCTCTCTCTCTCTCTCTCACACACACACACACACACACACACACTCACACACACACACACACACACACACACACACACACACACACACTTACCAGGGCTCCAGTCCAGGACCATCCCTGTCCGACTGCTGCTCCTACAATCCTGCCCCATTCTTCTGACTCTGGGATTGAACTTTGTTTTTCTTTGAGGCTCTAACCATGACCTGGAATAGGCTAAATATTCAATTATTCATTTGTTACTTCTCCCAAACTGAACTAAAAGTTCATTGGAAGTGGAGATGGGGGTCCACCTTGGCTGTAGCTAAAGTTCTAAATATTATCCAGCCTGTGTTTATTGGCAGAAAGTCAGACGTAGTGATAATTGAAACTGAGTGGCAAACAGACAATATCTACATGAGCAATATCTGGTTTCTGGAGAATCTCATAAAGTGAACTGCTAGAAAAGATAATTAAATGAAAGGAGAATGCAAACAAATCACTTCGGTAATGGCAAAGGAGTAGGAGCCCTAACATAGAAAGGTTGGGAAAGTTCAAAGTGGCTTCCAGGACCAAATTCATGATGATAACTTGGAATATTTCACGATGGATCGAAGGGGTCCTGCCTAGTTTAACCCTACTTCTGTAGTTCTGCCAACGGTTGGTACAGCACAGCTTCAGGGATGAGCTGATGTAATTTGAAAGTCTATTGCCCTAGTTAGCACTGACTGACCATCAACTCAACACTGCCTGCAGTTATCTGAGAAAGGAGTCTCAGCTGAGTAACTGTCTTTGGCAGGTTAGTCCGTGAATGTTTTTATTGCAAGGTATTGTTTTTATTGCTAACTGATGTGGGAGGGCCCAACCCATGTAGGCAGTTGGTCCTGGGCTGTATAAGTAAACGTATAACTAAGTGTATATTTAACTAAGCCCCAGAGTGAGCCAACAAGCAACGTTCCTCCATGGTTTATGCTTCAAGTTCTGCCTGAGTTTTCCTTCGGTGGCCTGGAAGCATAAGCCACACAAACCCTTTCACCCTCTAAGGAGCTTGTGATCGGTGTTTCATCAGAGCAGCAGGAGAAAAACTACCATCCACTTAGGTGCAAGGTTAGAATTAGATAACAACATGGGTAAAATCATGCAAATCTATATCACAAAAAGCTACCTACGATCATTAACGTCTTCTATTCTGGAAAATTGTGTGGACTTGCTATCCTTAATGGTTTCCTGTCTAAACCCTGTGATGCTCGTGGCTCCAGGAGTTTTTCACCTCTATACATTCTTTTATTGCCTCTTTCTAAGACAATAATTTTGTAATATAATTTTCTGGATAGAGACTAGAAAGCTAATTCCATCTTTCCTGTGGCAAAGCTGCAACATTTGTTTTCGGTTATTGGTGATTTAGGAAGCGTCTTTCAGTGTCTCTCTTCATAATTGGAAGTGCTGCCTGGTGATTTTGATGAAGTTTATTGCTCAGTGGGTTTTTTTGGGAGATTGGAGGGGTGCACAGGTCAGGAGAGCCTCCAAATCTTTGTGTTTCTTGAGCAGCCGGGGTAGGTACAGACTCAGAGGCCTTGGGTCTCCAATTTCTTAGTGTTTCTGCAAATAGATACTATGCTGACTCGTTTTTGGTCATTTTATACAAACTAAGGTACTGAGGAAGAATAAATCTCAATTGATTGATATAGGAATGCTCCCACTCAGGAACAAAACATACTGGTAAGTTCTGGTCACTCCAGAAGGGAGTCCATGTGTCCCTTCCTAGGACCTACCTTAGGTGAGATAGGTTCCTATCCAGTGGTAGGTTTTTCCTGAAGAGAGTGAACTCATTCTGGTTATGATCCACTGTAGGGATGCAGGGAGGATGTGACAGCCCCATGTGCTGGTTGTACACATTGTGCACTGGCCTGGCCCAGGTATGACCTATAAGCCCTAATTTGTGGATTATAAGTGCAATTAAGTGGGGTCCAGAATAGTGCCATTGACACTATATCCATACAGATTTCAAGAATCCTATTGCTGGCAGTGGGATGGTGATGATGGTGATGATGGTGGTGGTGGTGGTGGTGAACCTAAACTATTGGTTACTGAAAGATTCTGAGAGGGGAAGTCACTGTTTCCAGTTGTGTTACCACGGATGAGCCCACTAATCTCCAAGGGACAGTTCCAAAGCCCATGGTGGATGCTCTTGGTCATACATAGTGGATCACAAAACAAAAGAAACAGGTGTGAATGTGGGTAAAGGATTTATATAAAGGAGGGGTCTTTTTCTGGGTGGGGTAAGTGTTCCATACTCCTCTGTCTGAGCTCACTGGGCAGCAGTTAGTTGGGGATGACTGAATGCATTTTGTATATGTAAAAAGTCATAGTACATCATATCATGGGGTTGGGTGGTCAAACTACAAATGAATGATTTGTTTTTTTTACTCAAAAATGTCCTTTGGGGGGAAGTTTGTGGGCATTAGGTAATTTCTTAAATACAGACAAAACAGAGTTGATTCTAGTGAACTCTGAGATGCGTCAAGTGATGGGACAGTGGACATGAGGGTGGAGCTTTGCTGGGACTCAGCTGCCATCTTCAGGGGCTGCCCTGCAGAAGGGCTGTAGGATTTTTAAAAACAAGATGCTCCAAGCTGCTTACTGTGGGGAGCAGGGGATGGGACTAAAGGAAGTCAAACCTGCTCTTGAATAATGAATCCCTGGTTTATACCAAGTCCTTGGTAATTTCCAGAATTCTGAGAATTTGCCACCTCCTTCCCTTACTTTCTCAAAGAGAATCCTTGGGTGTCTGTGCCCTTGACTTTGCTCTGCTGTGTGCAACATCGTAGTTGTGCTGTCGGTAGGCCTGGTCCAATAGTGGTTCTACTCAATGAGTTGACTCTGGCTTTCAATCCCTGTTTACCTTTCTGCCTCTGCTTGTACTTCCTGTTACACGAATACACCCCTAAAACAAGTAGGATCAAAGTGCTTGCTTATTGGTGGCTTTCAGTATAGTGCACATATGAGCTCCATGGTGTTCTGCATACAGAAGTGTATACCAAAGCGTTACCTAAGTGAGGATACACTTGGAAGGGTGGACATTGTAGCCTTATTAGAAATTCTGGTTCTCAAGCCCTAACCTGATCTACTTAATGAGAAGCCAAGGGTAGGGCTGGGTACTGTTTAAACAAACATTCTATGTGGCTCTTGACTAATTCAAGGGTAAGAACTACTGAACTAAAGCAATGTGCATATTTCACATTGGTTAAATATTCTCATACTCTGAGTAGCCCTTTGTTCTCTGTCTGTGCTGAGTTCAGCGACCTTGGTTGACTTACTTATCTTCAGATACAAGCTTTATATCTGCCCCCTGGTGAGGTGGAGTCAACATGTAATCAGAGATAAGGAGAGGTTACGTTTTTATTTTTCATATTTTTTTTATTTCAGCTGTGTTACCAGACCTAAAAGCAGTTTCCCTCCTCAATGGTTTAAAACAAAAAGAATAACTATTGAATTTTATTATAACATTAAAATGATTTTGTCTTTCACCTAGATCTTTAATCTAAAAGTCATTTATAATTTTGCATAAATGCATCTACACTTTTTTCCATGCCCAAATAATGTTTATCTCGTGTTAGGAATTCAGGCACTTTTGCGTTGTTTTCTCAGTTCTGCTCTTTGTTTATCAGTACCTAACTGTATGCCACAGCCACACTGCTTTGATTGGGATAACTCTGACATTCACTTATACACCTAGAACAGAAGTCCCATTCTGTCTTTCCCAAAGCATTCTCAGAAGTCGGGTATATTCCTTCACGTGTAATTTATAATTCATTTCCCCAGTGTTAAACACGAGGCCTGTATGTAAACAGCCCATTAGGCTTCTGATTGAGTCACATCGTGTTGGACGTGCTTCTGTGATGTTGGACCTCCTCTCTCAGAGATATGACATCTCCATTTGCAGAAATCTTGTTTTATGACTTTGCTAAAATATTAATCCTGACATATGCATCCCAGGCTTATGAATTTCTCAGCAGCTATATTTCCAGTTATGCGTAGCTTTTGTAGCTGTCATGAGTGAAGTCTGTCGCTATTTCAGTTTTGAAATGCCTGGTTATGAATAGAAAAAACCACACTGTTGTGTTTTCTTTTCCAAATATTTATATAGGGAGATATTATTGTGATTTCCAAAAAAAAAAAAAATAGTTCTTCAAGCTTTTCTTTTAATTCCACCTTCTGAATCTTCTTAGAGTAAAATCATATTATCTGCAAAGGTAAAGGCTGTGTGATTCAATTGTGTTTGGTCAGTGAAACCTCTCCACAAGGCTGACTGGGGGAACGCCCTGCTCCTTGTCCTGTTTCCATCAGCCAGTTGGTTTTTATGTACTTGTCAAAAAAGAAATTATGTAAACTTGCTGCCTGAGGCATTCTTAAGACACCTAGAGAAATGGCTTCTGAGAGATGCTCTCGCTCTGATGGATCCTAAAATCCCCTGTCTAAACCATGCAGACCTCTTAAGGAACAACGTCAGAATCAATGTTGGGCTGTGCCTCTGAGTGAATACTTGTTCCACACAGGGCATTTCACTGTGTTCCGTTCACTGTGTTGATCATCAAATTGAATGTCCTATTGTGCTTCACCTTTTGAGGCCTGCTGCTGTCTGTCATTCTATCAGGCAGGGAAAACAAAAGGGAACTGTGTTCCATTACTCAACCCACACTTGACATAAAGCATAACATCACGGGAGACAAGAAAATAAGAATCTATGCCACAGTGAACCTGTGGTCTAGGAAATCATGAGCATGGTATGATGATGATGGGGTTTATGCTTGGACACCAAAGGGTAAAGTTTTCCCAGGACAGAACTTTTGAAGAAAGAAAAGGATAATTCTCTGGGTTAGCCCTACCAGGGGCACCACTGTGACTAGGTCACCACAGAAATCCACCTCTCTTATAAGAGAAGCAAAATATTCTGGAAACATCCTTAGTTTGTATAGAGAGTAGTGGAATCTCTCATTCTATTACACTGTTCAGTCTTTGTGTGGTCTTCCAGTACCTGAGGACTCACCTGCTGGGACATACACTGTTCAAGTGGGCTGTCCAAATGGATTTTCCTGGTCCATACCTGAAACCACATGAGCATCTGAAGCCATAGATCCTGCTTTCACTTCTGTAGCCATAATAAAACATTCTGACCAAAAGCAACTTAGGGAGGAAAGAATTTATTTGGTTTGCAATGTCAGGTTATACTCTATTATCACAGAGAAGTCAAGGTAGGAACTGAAAACATCATATCCAAGGTCAGAAGCAAAGAGGAATGAGGATTCCTATAACATCAGATCCAAGATCAGAAGCAAAGAGGAATGAAGATTCCTATGTCACCTACTTCTGTGTTGCTTGTGGTCAGCTAGCTTTTCTTCATTCTCAAATAGTTCAGGGCCCAGTCCCTAAAAGGATGCCACCAAGATTCAAGGTAGTTCTTCCCACCTCAATTAATAATCCAAATAAACCTCTGCAGACATACACACAGATCAACTTGGTCTATGTAATTTCTTACTGAGATTCCCTCTTCCTAAATGAATACAGGTTATGTCAGATTGACAGTTATGAGTGTGACACCAATGAGTATGTTGTTGGCTTTAGTTGGACTTGTGCCATTGTGATAAAAGCACAAAGTAATCAATCAATCTACAAAGAAAGAAAGTTAACTTTTTTCTTGATATTTTCATTTTATGTGCATTACCCATTTGCCTGAATGTGTGTGTGTGTATGTGTGTGTGTGTGTGTGTGTGTGTGTGTGTGTGTGTGTGTGAGGGTGTCAGATCCCCTGGATCTGGAGTTACAGACAGTTGTGTGCTGTCTTGTGGGTGCTGGGAATTCAACCTGGTTCCTCTGGACGGGCAGCCCGTGCTCTTAACTGCTGACCCATCTCTCCATCCCCTGAGATGTGGTTAATTTTGACTCAGTTTTAGAGGCTGTAGTCCATGGATAATTGAGTCTGTTGCTCTGACCCTGTGGTGGAACATCATGGCACTGGTGAGGGACAAAGCAGATCTGCCTGCTCTGTGTTTAGAAGGTAGAGACAGAAAGAAGAAGGAATCAAGAACCCACTACTCCCTTCAGTGAACTGGAGACGTCCCCCTCAACGATGCCCCGGCTCTCAAAGGTCCTAGGTCTTCTCAATAGATCCATTCAGCTGGGCTGCAGCTCTACAAACAAAAGTAGCACTACCGTTTTCAGAATTATGCCCAGGAATGATAACTCTTAAGGCTGTACTTGTGAAAAGCTTCCAGTGAACCCGATTTCATGTGGTTTCTTTCCCACTTTCCCCAGTGAATCCCACTCAGCTTTTCATACCTTGTCACCCCCCCCCCCTTGTTTGCGTCTCTTCAGGTACCCAGCGTCTGCCTTTCAAAAGTCACTTCTCCGCTCAAATGAAGAAAAGGAAATAAGCTTTCCGTAGGCAACTAATTAATTTTTCCAAATAGCATTTTCCTGCACTGTTTGTCACTGAAGTCAGTTGAATACACAAACAGATGCAGATTCATTGCACAAGTAAACTATTGGTAGTTTTCATTGGACACAGGTATTTGTTCATTATCTGTCTTTGTATTGCATCAAAATGTCCCAGTTACAGAACCGCAGGTAACATTGCAGATAAGCACTCACAAGGAAGGCAACATAATTGCAAATTTTTGTAAACACCACACAGAAGGCAACACAATTGTAAATTTCTGCCAAGATCTTCCTGGTCAGTGTCAGGAGACCAGAACTCTGGCTTTCTTTATCTAATAGTTCATTGACAAGACTTATTTCTCTGTGTGCACATCTTCGGCCTCCCCCTGGTCCTCCACTCTCTGCGACAGGTTGTCCAGCTGGCTCTAGCATCCCCTATGGTCTCTAGTCAGCTATGACTGTATCTGGACATGTGAGCCAAGCTGAGTTGAGTAGAATAGTGTGGTCAGGACAAAGGGACAGTGCCAAGCCTGAGTCATCTGCATTCCCTTTGCATCAGAACAAAGAGAGAATACGCTTTTCGGATCTGAGGGAACATAGTCTATTTTTTGGCTTGCTACTTTATATTAAAGTGATATTAAATCTTTAGCACTCACATAAATGCTTCCAGTCACACTGTATCAAGTTTAATTATAATAAAGAAAGTGTCTAATGGGTTCATCTCGAACAGAAAGGGGGAGCAATTGAAGAGGCTTTTTTTTTTTAAAAAAAAATATTTTTATTCAGCAAAGCTTTTTATTTGAAAGAAATGAATTTATGGTCTCAAAAGAAAATTCTCAGTAAAGGTTATAGAAATGGCAAAGTGTGTTATTTTTTCTTTTCTCTGACTATTCAGCTTCCCCTCATACACACACACACACACACACACACACACACACACACAGAGAGAGAGAGAGAGAGAGAGAGAAAATCCCCATTTCACTGAGAGACAGGCCACTTACCTACTTCTAATAGCCACTTAGCCACCAGGAGAGAACAAAGGCCTCTGGGGGTCACAGGGAGACTTAACCTCAAATCCTCAATCTTGAGTATCCAGAGGAAGGGAACCGGCAGAGGTACACAGAAAAAGGAACTGACCATTATCTTCCTACCATGATTTTTACTTGTTTTTCAGAGAAATAGCACACAATTATGTCATATGTAGAGAAAACAATTTACATTATCTACAAAATCCACTTATAAAAAGTCTTAAAAACTTGGGTATATGGTAGGAATTTCTAACATTATTTCCCATTGTTAAATTGCACATTTTTTCTTTATATGAACTATAGTACAATAGTGTGATAGGACCACGTGGACGTAGTTCATTGATTTTGCTGTCTATTCTTCTAACTTAACGGGGAGGATTCTTTTTGGTCTGTGTGTGTGTGTGTGTGTGTGTGTGTGTGTGTGTGTGTGTGTGTGTGCACATGGCCAGAGGTTGATGTCAGGTGTCTCTCAGTCATTCTCTGTCTTACTGTTTGAGACATGGTCTTTCACTGAACTTGGAGATCATGAATTCAGTTAGATTGGCTGGCCAGTGAGACCCACGAATTCTCTTGTCTCTGCCTCCTCGTTGCTGGGATTGCAGACAAGTGCTACTTCCTCTGCCCAGATAGTTTTACATGAATACTTCAGTCCAACACTAACTTAAGCATCCTGTTTAAAAGTACAAAATGATCTTTCATCTCCAGCAGAATCGTGTCTTTCTTTTGGGTTCCTCACTGAGCTCTCTTCACAAAATAGAGTCGTAGGGATGGAGCTACTTCCTGCAACAGGGTTACTTACTACCCTCACCAGAGAAACAGCCAACGTTCTGTCACTAGAATGTCCAAGTGAGAGGGATACTTCTCATATCATTGTAGCAATATCCTTTTTCTTTTTTTTTTGTCATATACTAATAAGAAATAATTTGTTGTTCCTTGCCATATATATAGAGATATTTCAACATTCAATGAGGAAAATTAAGAATAGGAAACTTGTAAGAAATTAGAATCTGATTTAAAATATGGCTCAGTTCTACGTGTTAGTTATAAATGGGAAAGCCAGGAAGGCAGGAGATGGCCTCGAGATGGGAATGGGGAGAAAGCTTAGAGGAGGCAGAGGAAGACACGCAGAGAGAAAAGAGAGGTCAGACAGACATTGTTGGGAGAAAAACGGAAAGGGACCCTAAGTGTGGACACGCCAGCAGGAAAGAGAGAGAAAAAAGAGGGAGGATTTATTCAGAAGAGGGGGACAATCTAAGTGGGTGCTGCCACAGGGGACCTCTGGGCTGTGGGCCTCTCAGCTGTCCTCAGACTAAGCTATGTCTTTGTGTCATTACGGACATATCGCTGGTTTCCATGGTGAGAGCTTTTCTCAACAATATGGACTCAGTGATTGTCCTTTGCCGGGTGGGTCCTCTTCTGGGTCACAGGGACACATATGGAGAGTCATGTTCTGATGACCTAAACACAGTTGTGGCCAGTGAGAAACAGTACATTTTACGATGACCTTCCGAGGTCCATGAGGGATAATGTGTTTCATTATAGTATTCCAGGGGTTATGCTTTCAATGGCGACTATCACAGATTTCTTAAGATTTTTGCCTATGATAGGAACAACTTAAGGTTCTAATTTTTTTTTTTTGTATAAATGGTTGGATTATTTTACATTGGAAAAGACCTGGGTGGGATTGTGATTTGATCTGAGGTTCACACAGGAGAGCGAGGAAAAGCACAGCCAAACCATTCCTCATGCTAACGGGTATGTTTGGAAACACTCACTCTGTCATCCTGACCCTTCATCTTCCTGTAAAATCAAACCCAGATGTCATCTTCCTCTGGCGAGTCCCAGAAAACAGTTATTGGCATTATTACTCGGGGAATTAAGACCTTTGGGTTATATAATGAGTGATGCTTAGCTGTTCATTTTTGCAATTGATCTTACTGAAATGTCAAGTTTCTCCGTTCTGAAAGGCACGGGCAGGGCAGACTGCCATGTTTCTGTGATAGATTAGATGGCAAAGGGACCTAGCAGAGGAAGAACCAGTCAATTAGTGCAGGGAGCTTCTTTAGCATCTAATTCTGGCTTTTGTGGTCAGGTTGCCGGGCAGTGTCCCTTGGAGGCTAGCCTAGGGTTGCAGGGATGGCTCTCTGGAGGAGCAGGGTGATCTCTCTGCAACAGCAAACCTGAGGACATTGGTTAAGGTGATGAAAACAGGACTGGGGGAAGGGAGAAAGGGCATGATGGGGTCAATTCCTAGCCGTACACAGGGAAAAGGGCTTGATAGCCAAGGAGTGGAAAGAGAAGACTGCAAAGTATAAAGTGGCACCATCAGGGAAAAGGGGATCTGGATTCAATGTACCTAACACGATTCTTACTGAGGACAGGCCAACACTGCTAGGATCAGTGGTGATGAATGGCTGGAGTGGGCTAGGGAACAGGACACAGATGGACTGCCTTCAGGTGAGGAGAATATGGAACTCCTGCTAAAGGGACTTAGCAATGGTCTGATGAGCTTAGGGTCGGGAAACTGACTGACCACAGCTGGGTCCTGCAAAGAGCGTTCAGTTGTTTCTTGTTCTAGACAGCCTGTTGGGGCCTGCTGCATGCAAGCAAGCAGTCTGTCACTGAGCCATGCACAGACCACTGAGTCACCAGGTAAGAAATCCTGTTGCATTAAGGAGCCACAATTGTATCAAACAGAGTGGAGGGAGAAAGCCAGGTTTGTTCTTGCCTGTGTAGTATGCACACAAATCTGTACAGCTCTAACCATACATTATTTCACAGGATACAGCATTCTGGATCCCATGTGATGCCTCCCTCTAAACTTAGCAGGGGGTGGAATTTACAAAGGAAAACTTCCAATTTCCGGGTCCTCGTTCCCAGGCAGTCACTCTGTGAGAAGGTACTTTGCGATACATCATTTGTCAGCACACGTGAATTTTTTGTGGGAAGCGGGATTACTTTGAACCGTTAAGCATGTGAAGTTTGGAACAATGGAATCGTGTTTGTGCAGGGTAATGACTGTGCTCACTGCGGTGGAGTCGTGGGACTGAAAATGGCTGAAATGGTAAGTGTGCGCTCCCTGTGCTACACAGAACCATAGCTCCTGAGTTCTTGGTTAGCTTTATTACAGAGCAAGTGACAGCAGATTGCAGTAAAATGATGTCTCTCGACTCGCTGTCCTTCCAGAACTGCAGGGTTGGGTTCCTGGTGCTCACACGGCAGCTTACAAGTGTCTGTCATCCCAGTCCAGAGCTCTTGGGTCTCCTCAGGGACTGCGTGCACACAGTAGTATCCTTACCCATGCACAGGCCAAAACTCATACACACACACACACACACACACACACACACACACACACACCTAAAAATAAAGATATATATGTTTTTAGAAGTGGAGCGCCTCTGTGAGCTTCTGCTTTGTATTGGAGGGAAAGTTGAAATGCAGTCTCGCCTAATTTGAAGCCATGTGGTGAAATGCTTTTGTGATAACTATGTAGTTAATGTGATGTGTTAAGGGCATGGGAATGACAATAGAAACCCTTTCCTTCACAGAACCATAGCTTCTGAGTTCACCATTGGGTACAGGAATATCAAACTTGGGGGGAAGAGTAAAGAACAGAAATTGCCAAAAGAAACCCAGAGCTCACAATCATAACAGAAACAAAGGAGTGGCTGAGCCCCCCTAATATCAGGTATGCCACATAGCACATACTTTCTTCATGTAGGAAACACTGCTATGTCAGGAGTGATATGAGGTAGGGAATACATCCTTCCAACCTTATTGGAAAGGGGCCGTGATGTGTGGAACCACCGGTCTCTCCATGACAGACTCCTTGTCAGAGCTCAACAACCTCCCAGCGGGATGTACAGCCACGTACTATCATTTGCCACATCTTCCTCCCTCTGTAAGCTGAACTGTGTAAGATCTGGGGTATCATTATCAGATTCCCAGGCAATGGAGTTTCTGGCAATGAGAGTTTCTGGCAAGAGGCAAGCTTACTTTTTTTGATCAAATAATTTACTCAGCAAAGTTACCACTTTGTATTCAAGCCCTTACCATCTGCAGCATAAACTTCAACTTTATTTTGTTTTTCTTTTAAACTTCACGGAACTGCAAATATCATCTATATGTTCGGCAAACCCCGCTCGCTGGCTATTGAAGAGGTTGACTTCATTCATTATGCAATGAGCGGAGCCTCCAAGTGTTTCCAATTTGAGGTGGTAAGAAACAAAACCCTGAGATTCATTTATTGATACTTCATTTCCTCATTGTTTATAAATACCTCCCAATAGCCTTGGAGTGTAATCTGCCAAGCCAACCCCTTCTGAAGTCTAAGCTCTGCTGCCTCTGATGTTAGAGCTAAGTGCTTTTCACTTCCTATCTAGGAAGGAGGGAGAGAGCTTTCTCCTGTTCATTTATTGGCCCACCTGAAAAGGCTGTTGAGATTGCCTGGGTTTTCACAAAGGAAGATGGCCCACTCATGTTTCCACGGGGAGACTATTTTCAGCTTTTTGAGTATAATGCAACTTGGCTTTAAGGTGCTCCTTGAAGGTGGTTTAGGCGTTTAGGGATGTGTTTTGTCTTCGGTGGGGTTTTGTTTGTTTTAAACAAGGTATTTCCTCTGGAACTACCATCAAACTTGGAATCCTTCTGTCTGCCTCAGTCTCTCCTGCACTGGGACTCGTAGGTCCATACCAGGTTACTAGGTCCGGAGCCTTTTCATTTTAATGTGGCTTTAATTTCTTCCTCTTGTTTCTTTATGATTGGTTTCTTGTGGGTACTACTTAACAAATCTGAGCTGACTGTATGGTTATAAACACCTTCCATTTGTTTTCTAAAAGACTTACTGCTTTCCTTTCTACATTACCAACAAGGCTGTCCCTGTTCTGCCTACAATGCCAGTCAGTCCCATATGAGGTAATAGTTACATGAATTCAGGTCTTGGCTCTAGACTTTCTGTTATGATGTATTTATCCAGCAGTCCAAACAGGCAGTATCTTGTACTGATCCCAGAAAACCATTCTCCTGTTTCTCTTCTTTCGTTTTCTCTTGAAGCAACCCATCAGAATTAGAAGTCCTTCCACAGGTGGCTTGAGAAGACAGCGAATGAAGGGAAAAGTCTTGGTTCAGCACCTCCAAGACCAAGTTCTCAGCATAAAGGAGATCTATTTGTCCCATAGGGGCCAAAGGCAGCAAATAAGAGACAAAGGTAGAAGATAGAGGATGAGGGAATGAGGGAAAAGGGGGTGAGGGAGAGGCGGGAGAGGCATTTGCCCCACAGGGACAAAGGGCTGCTTCTGGATAGAGACAAATGGTGGCCCGGAGGAAAATGGCGATTTATAAAGGTAAAATGGAAACCTTGTGTTAGGATAAGGTGTTATAATTGGGCATATTAATTATGTAAGTCAAAGGGGGCTTTTGATTGTTGGTCTTCAATACTTTGATAGCTGGACCATGGTAGTCAGCCTTGGGAGGAGGAAGTAGCCAAATAATAGAACAAAGACTTGGTGGCTAGCTTTAGGAACGTAATCTAATGGATTTTTAGCAAGGCAGAAGGAACTGAGAGAAACGGAAGGCCTGACAGAGCCACGCTGGCCAGAAGTCCTTCAGCAATCTTTCTCCTCAAGACTGATAATAAAACTAAAAATATTCCTCTAACTTTTCTTGTCTTTCTGTGTAATAGCCATAAAGAAACCCTGACTTCCCTTATTTGATTATAATATAGGACCCTATTCCAGAAATGTTTCTGCAGGGCTGGGGTTGTAGCTCAGTGACAGAGCGTTTGCCTACCATGCCCCAAGCCCTGGGTTCAATCCCTAGCACTGAAGGGAAAGTGCAAAAGCAGGTCCCTGCTACTACCTGGGAGAGCGAATTCTGTGCAGAGTCTGAGAAGATTCTGCACAGATATACCTTGCTGTGCCTCCCCCACAACCCTGTAATCATGAGCTCATACTCTTTCTGTCCAATCATGTTTCGGAGGCTCCTGTGCCATTTGAACCAGACGGAGCAGCTCTGTTCTCTCTTCTCTTGCTAACCTGGCTTTGCTCTAAGTGAGTAAATAAGTCTCCTCTGAAGGCAAGGAAAGAGACCACTTCTGCCCCACACTTGTCTCGCTGCATCATAATGCGACACATTTCCTACTTAAAATTGTTTTCTTGCTACAAATTGACCTGGAAAGTGTTGCTATATTTTTACAACCCAGTTACCCGGTAAAAGAAATCTCAACTCAATCAGTAACAGTACAAGCTATAAGCCTAGATTGGGCAGATCTCCCACTACGCTACTCTATTCCCATCTATATTATCCCATATAACTTGCGATTTCTCCAGGCAGTGAGCTTCTCTCTGCAGCCTTTCCTTATGATCTTCCGTAGCTCCCCCTCCCCCACTCCCATCCTTTTCTCCTCCCCCAAACTCTCAGCTCCTCCTCCTCCTCCCTCCTGCCCAATCATTGGCTCAAGCCTTTATTTGAAAAGTTAAGGAGGGGAGAAGGTTCACAAGGCAACTCCTCATCTGCAGCCCCTCCCAGGAGTGGAATTAGCATCAAAATATAAGCCCAGGGCTATCCACAACAGGAAAGAATCAGTGTACATAAAGATAAGGCTAATAGATGCTCTTCCCAGTCAAAAGCCTTCAAAAGATGACAAAGGGCCCGGCAGTGCTAGTTATTATCATTTTACTGGTTCCTCTACCATTTCTCCAACATCTGGGTCTATCACTTAAACAATTGCACCAAAAGGGACGCCTGTCACCAAGATATCAGGCTTAGCTATTTCCTCTGTTATGTGCTAGGGGTTGTCTGGATAGATCTGTGTGCTCAGTGACTGGAAAAGCATCCAGGAAAAGTTTCTGCATTAGAGCCTGTCAGCTTGTGGTGCTGTTGGAAAGTGTAACATTTAACTGGTTAGGCCTTGTAGGAAGTCTTCTAGTCCCCAAAGGAAAGCCCTGAGGGTGACGTTGATGCCAACCCTTCTGTACTTCTCTGTTCTCTCCCTCCCTGCCCAGCATCCAACGCCACCTCCCCAGAAGCCCAGAGACAAAGGACCAACTTACCATAAGCTGACACCCTCGGAACCATGAACCAAAGTGAACACACTTCCTTTTATTAAAAACTGATCCTGTGAATCAGTTACATTCATATCTCTGTGACCAAGATGTCAGAGAGGCAAAGGAGATGTATTTACTTTGGCTGACATTTCAGAGACATGGCCAGGAGGGCATGGCATCAGTAGCACACGGCAGAAGGCCTTCTCATCACAGCAGGGCAGGAAGCAGGAAGAAGATGGAAATAGGGATGGTACAACCATCAGATGCTCAACCCTGCTAATCTTCTTCTACCAGCCAGCTCTCAAGTCCTGACAGCTTCACATCACCTAAATAACTGCTCACCTGAAAAACAACTGCTCAGAACACGGGGGCATTTCAGGTTAAAACCATAGAATTACCTTGGGTGTTTTGTTGACTAACAAACCAATGTAGGGAAATGGGCTTCTGGAGGGCTACTGTTTCCCTCAGGACACCCAGGTTGTAAATATCAGAGATGAGTTTTGATCTTCCAGTGCAGTACTGAATTCCTTTTAATTTGTGAGGTAGGTACAGTTCCTTTCTCTTTATGAGTTTAAAAGTTCCATTCCTTTCTAATCCCTGTCTCTTTACGATCTCTCAGTCTCTGTCTCTTTCTCTGTCTCTGTCTTTCTCTCTGTCTGTCTCTCTCACACACACATAACACACACACACACACACACACACACATACACACACACACACACACACTAAACAAACAAAAACCGTGCTTTTATATCCTTCTCAGGAACAACAAAATCAAAACCAAAAATACCTTTTCAGACTTCTCAGTGGCTAGTGGAACCCTTTTAAATTTAAATCCCTGTCCCATGAAAGGTTTACAGAAGGGCTAGAGTGGCCATTAGAGTGTTCTTTGTACAGATGTGCATTCTACAGGGCCAAGGGTCTAAGGAAGCCAGTAGACATACTCTCAGAAAAGAGTGCTTTGTTGGAAATTAAAGTATCACTCCTCAAATACAGTTAAAGAGAAAAGTGGGTCCAGGTGGCCAGTTTTCTGGGGAACTTGGGAATGTCAAGAAAACATCTCTTGAAGCATATGGTGATTCTTGGAGGTACGATGAGCCCAGCATTGCTTGGCCATGGGCAAGTTCCCAGTGTGTCGAAGGCTGTGGTAAGGTTAACAGGTGTTGCCCATCCTAGAAATAGTCTTCAAGTATATAGACCAGATTCCCTATCTGGCAGGAATCTTTTTCTCTCACACACTTCCACCCACAAACCTTTCCCTGTCACGCCCCTACATGCTGACATTTGAGATCTTTGCCAATATCCTAAAAGGAATGTTGGCAAGACTCATCTCTAGTTCCTTCCGCCACCTCCGTAGTATGCGCTGTTCTGAGCTGTGCAGCGTGAGAAGGAGAAGGAGGAAGTGGGCAGAGATCGGCAGAGGCAGTGCTCCCTCTGTCACCAAATTCTTGGTGGTGTAATTGCTATGGACTTTATAATCGCCAGAAAAATTAATGTATTCTGTAGAAGACTGGAATGATGCACTGTTCAAAATATGGAAAACATGGTTTCTAGGTCTTGGAAGAAAGCTGATGGAAAGGAAGCCCTTGTTATCAGAACCAAATTCAATGAAATCTTCTACTTTAATTAAACTCCGGAAAACATAGCACTCAGACCCACACTAGCTATTTATCCATGATCATCCTAAAATGCTCAAATACAAGGAAAGAAAGTGAGCTACTGTTAGCAGGACAAAGGCTGGTTGGGATGACAGGAATGTGTAAACCAAAGTCACATCTGGACACTTCCCATTGTCCTATGTCTCCACCTCAAGTCAGGTGTCTTAACACTTCCTTCTAAATACTCAAGAAACAAAGAAATTCCTCAAACAAGCAGAGAGACAAAAGCTAAGCATGAGGTAGTGATGAGTTGTATCAGCTTTCTCGGGGTTTTCACAGGTTGCAGATTTCCATCTTTGGCTTGATTAGTTATGTCCTTTACACAGATTGGAAAGAAGGAGTTGAGACATCCCCAGCACAACCTAACATGTTCTGTCTTCTTGGTCTGTGTCTCCTGCTTCCTCTGAGACAACAGAAGGAGGAATGGAAGTAACCTCTCAGGGTGTATGATGCTCCTGGGACAGTTCCTGTAAATTCCCTATAATCCAGGAAAGAGATGTTATTTCCATTTTACAGTGAGAAATCAGGATGAAAGGTAAAATCACTTGCAGAAAAACTCATAAGCAATAAAAGGCAGAAAGATAAGGGTTCTTTTGTCTGACTTGAAAGTGAAGTCAGACTTTCTGAAACGTGATGATGGGCTCAGGAATTAGTCTGTAATTAACCCTGTGAGTCACTCTATCATTTCCTTCTCAAATAGCTTTAAGGAGCCTGTGCGATTGCCTCGTCGTGCTGGCCCTTAACACGACGAATGACCTTTGTGCTAGAATCTCTTAAAACGTTTTCTCAGTTTGATAAAATTTACCTTTGTGTTCTTAAATTTTATTTTAGCTGACAACTAACAATTATGTAGGTACAATGTGATATTCCTGTATGTGTATGCATTGAGAAGGTGAGTGGATCAAGTTAATTAACATATCCATCACTTTGCCTGCTGTGATGGCTAGAGTTAATTGTTAATTTGACAGAATCTGAAATCACCTGAAGGATGGATTCCTCTGGGGGTTACCTTAATTACAGTATGTGATTTGGGAAGATCTGCCTTAATTGTGGCCAGGGTCCTTAGATGTACAAATGGAGAACTTGAACTGAGGAAGACTGGAAGCATCTATCCTCCCTGTTTCCTTCATCTCTGAGTCACATGAGCATCTGTTCCTGCTGCCTTGGATTCTCCCTCATGATGGACTCTGACCCAAACAAACCCTTCCTCTTTTAAGGTGCTTTATTCAGGGGACTTTATCACAGCGACAGAAAAAGGAACTTATTTTTTAATTTCATGTGGTGAGAACATCCAAATTTACTTTTTTATGATTTTGAGACACAAAAGCTATCTATGGTCAGCCTCTGTTCTGTGGGTTGTGAACCCCTGACTTCCTGTTGGATTGGAATCTTGTACCCACTCAACAGCATTGTTTTTTGTATCAGAAAAAAATAATTGGAGGCAATTTCAAAGTTTCTAGATGATCGGAAATATTCTTACAAGACTGCTTTATTTTGAGAGGAGTGGTTTTCCTCAGAATTTCATGGCAATGAACTAATTGACAATAGCACCATATGCTTAGATGTGTCATGAGATCAACTCACAGTGTGAAGAAAAAGCCCCTTAGGCACATTCATATGACAGATGACCATCTTTGTTCTATCAGGAACATATGATCTCAGGTGCTCCCCAAACATATGATCCTAGGTACTCCCCATTCCTATCTGCGTCCAGATCTGAGACTTGGAACGGAGCCACCCAAAACTTGGCCTGAATTTTACAAGTCTCGTTTAATTC